>BQNB010027034.1:15740-57998 GCA_026074375.1 Tanacetum coccineum
TTATAACATTGCAGATTTGCATTAGTCGTTATCACATTTTTTTCGTCTTTTTTCATTGTTGAAACTTGCATGAGTAATCGCATGTGATTCAACACTAATTTGAATATTCAAATATTATGAGTAAGGTTCAACGTCTCACAAGTTTCCTATGTCAACATATCTTGGTAAGTTTCAAAGGCTTCGTCGAACAATACCCGTAATAATACATAGTATAATAGGAAATATTATTATAAAAGGATAAAGAGACAAGTTGGATGATTTTTTGACAGTTATCCTTTACTTTTTTAGTCATGGCAAAAATGCTTCATGGTTTCTAATCTCAAATACCTTCTGCCCAAAAAAACTATCATGTTGAAAAGCTCATACCACTGAACATTTCCTGCAACTCTAACACTTGAACCAATTTCTATCAGTCTATCACACACGTAGAAATAGAGTTAACTACCATATATAAGAAAACATATAAAACCACAAATTTGTATTATCAAACAGTGTGAGTCAGCAATGTTTCGCCTGAAAGTTTTAATGTCAAACCCATTACATCTTGAATACCAATTAAAACACATCAGCACACCTACAATCATCATTATTATAATATCCATAAAACATTCATCACATTTTTTATTATAAAATAAAGAACTCACAATATTTTACCATAAAAAAGGATGTGAAGCATTTACCTAAATATGCTAATGATTTCATTTTTTTTGGTTAAAAACAACAATATCCTAACATCAAACTAACTAATGATTCATTACTATGATGTATGCTACTGATGAGGTGTCATTTTATACACTATTTCAGGGTCATTTAACACCTTAAATCATGCAAATATGCTCAGATTACGTGCTTAATCGTTTGTTTTTAGGTTTTTAGTACTTGGATGGCTTTTGGAGGAAATACACATGACTTGGCTCATTTGTAGAAGAAACGAACAAGATTACGGACCTACACCAAATCTCTAGAATAATTATGCATATAGTGGCTGGAGACGGTGTCACAGGCATAAAGCGACGTCGTCGTGATCTACATAGTGACAACGTCAGGTATTTCGCGACAGCGTCAGGACGTGGCCGACTTAAAGATGATCTAGAATCATCTACGTGGCGACGGCATCAGGATATCTAAGCGATGTCGTCGCATCGATATCTCTGAAAATATAAATCCGTTTTTAGGGTTTTAAGTGTGTAACTTTGTATAAACCTAGGGAGACGAACCCTAGTCATTCTAGCAGCTTTATAGGTTGTTTTTAGGGTCTCAAAACCCTATGATACTACATTGAATCCATGTTTTAATCAATTAAGGTTATTCATCATTAATCATTCAATTTGTCTATGTGTTGTTTGATTGATTTATCTTCTTGCTTTCTTTATAACATGCGAGGCTAAACTATCCTTTGTATTTATCTATGATTGCATGAAACTTAGGTTGTAGATCCTTTTGATGTTGCTTCTTGTTGATGAATGTGCGCGTTAGGCTTTATTAGCAAACCCCGCTTTTGTTTTTTTTTTTCCTGTATCGCTATGTTGTTTGTCTAGGGAAACGTGAGTAGTGTAGAACGGTACATCCCCCCCCCCCCCCCCCCCCCCCCCCCCCCCCCGGGGGGGGGGTGTGGAACAGTCTTCATACTACCTTACCCCTAATATGGTAGAATCCCTTCTTAAGTTATTTCAAATGGCAAATTTTTTAATATACTCTTAGGGGCCTTGTAAGAGTCTGCATATGCCTTACTTCTGCGTTGCTCCTAAAGAATATTAAATCGCTGGCAGAGGTTCGTGTTGTAATTCTTCTATGACTAGGAAATAGACTTACAAGATCATCACAAGTGCGACCAAGCGAAACGGATCTAAACGAATCTAGGAGAAGCAATCTAAGGAGTAGTGCATGATTAGGTAAATACATTTGTTTATCATAAAGTTATCACCAGTATATTAGATTATAATTAGTTTAGTTATTAGTTAAACAAACTAACCTCTCAAACCATAGATTTGCCTGCTTTCTTATAAATATAAAAACACCAAAAAGAATCTTCTCTCAACCCCTAGAATTCTGTTAGGCCGTGATCAAGCCTTCCCAACCTATTCCCCTAGAGAACGATAACAACCCCCGAGTCTTGCCTATACTACACTGCAACGACTAGGTACACTGCCCAGAGGATTGTAAAACTTCCTGTGAAGTCTTCGCAACCCTCACATTAACATATACCACGCAACAAAACGGATTGTCTAAAAGAAAAAATAGACAAATATTAGAAGTGGTTCGAGCCTCTCTTTTCAGAATGAATATGCCACGATTTTATTGGGGAGATGCGATAAAATATGTTGTTTATCTCATCAACTGAACACCATCTCGAGTTATAGCTTTTCAAACTCCTCAACAAAAATGGAATCCTTACTTTCAATTCCACATCTTCCAAACCTTGAACCTAGAATTTTTGGCTGTAAAGTCTACGTTCATATACCTAAGACCTTAAGAACTAAACTTGACCTATATGCAAAGAAATGTTTGTTTCTTGGATATTCTGATTTTCAAAAAGGGTATCGATGTTATGATCCTCAAACTAAAAAGTTACATGTAACCTTAGATGCCTCCTTTCGTGAGTCAGAACATTTTATCCAAAAACAATTATGAACTTTTCCCTTCAGGGGGAGAGTGAAGGAGAAGGGAATATGTTACAAGGTGAAAATAGAAATGTCGATGTGTGTACGGAACCGGATGATTGCTTTTGGTATTTTTCATGAAATACATGAAGTTTTCGAATTGAATTAAGGCGGCGAAACTCACCACCATGAAGGTAACATCAACCATGACGAATGGTTGGAACCAGGCATGACTAATGGAAGTGATAGCCGGGAAATTCCTAGTAATGCGAACTTGCATTCTTTAACACCATGTAACAAAGATTCGATCAAGAATATCTAATTAATAATTACGTTTCTACAAACAAATTATTTGGGTCATATGTACTTGTTGTTAATCAGTTATCTAGTGTTTCTATTCCTAGTAATGTGCATGAGGCTCTAAATGATACAAAGTGGACCAAGGCTATGAATGAAGAAATGGAGGCTCTAAAAAAATTATACATGGGAACTTGTGTCATCACTTAAAGGAAAGAAGACCATTGGATGTAGATGGGTGTATACGGTAAAACTCAAGCCGGATGGAAGCATTGAAAGATATAAAGCAAGGTTGGTCGCAAAGGGTATACACCAAAATATGGAGTTGATTACAAGGAGACGTTTGCACCGGTAGCTAAGTTGAATACAATACGCATTCTTATCTCTATTGCAGCAAATAGAGAATGACTTCTAAAATAATTCGACGTTAAGAATGCTTTTCTCAATGGGGATCTAGAAGAGGAGGTATACATGGACTTACCACCATGCATGGAGCTCGGGTCAACAAGTAAAGTTTGCCACTTAAAAAAAGTTTTATGGGCTCAAATAATCACCACGAGCTTGGTTCGGAAAGTTTTCATTGATAATGAAATCTTTTGGTTATAAACAAAGTGGTGCTGATCATACTTTATTTATATAACACAAAAGAGGAAAAGTAACTACTCTTATTGTATATGTCGCTTATTGTATATGTCGATGATATGGTCTTGACATGAGATGATATGGAATAAATGAAACTTCTACAAGAACGACTAGCTTCTGAATTTGAAATGAAAGACCTAGGATAACTAAAATACTTTTTAGGCATCGAAGTAGTAAGAACAACTCAAGGAATTTCTTTATCACAAAGAAAGTATGTACTTGACCTCCTGACTGAAACATGCATGTTGGACTGCAAGCCAGCTGAAACACCTTTGGAAACAAAACATAAACTTGGAATTTATCCAAATCAAATTTCAATAGACGTGAGGCGCTATCAACGCTTGGTTGGGAGGTTGATTTATCTATCTCATACGAGACCTGATATAGCATATGCGGTAAGCGTTGTTAGTCAATTTATGCATGAGCCAAGTAAAGAGCACATGAATGTAGTTTATCAAATATTGAGATATTTGAAGGGCTCACCCGAGAAAGGTTTATTCTTCTCAAAGAACAATATTTCCAGCATCGAAGGTTACACAGATGCAGATTGGGCCGGCGATAAAACGACCGGAGATCTACATCAGGTTATTTTACATTTGTAGAAGGAAATTTGGTGACATGGAAAAGCAAAAAACAGAAAGTTGTTACAAGGTCGAGTGCTGAAGCCGAGTTTCGAGGTATGGCTCATGGCATATGTGAATTAATATGGATTAAACGTGTGTTATCAGACATGGGAATCAAGCATACGAATCCTATAAATCTTTACTGTGACAATATTCAGATAGCACAAAATCCAGTACAACACGATCGTACGAAACATGTTGAAGTCGATAGGCATTTCATAAAGGAAAAGTTGGATCAAAAGATTATTCAATGTCCTTATGTCAAGTCCAAGGAACAACTTGTTGATGTCCTTACAAAAGCTGTTTCAAGCAGGGAGTTTCATAGTATGATTGACAAGTTGGGCATGTTGGATAAGTATGCTCCAACTTGAGGGGGAGTGTAGACAAAAAAGATATGTATTATGAAATCACTCAGTAATTATAGGAGTCTAATTGCGTGATCATAGAAATTAGTTTAAGTTATTTCCTAGTTTAGATACAAAGATGAATAACACAGTAGAAACTCGAATCATAAACTTCTACTGCTTACACTGTCATTGTGTAAAACATATAAACAAATACAAGGTTGTTTTGCATAGAAATAGAAACTACCTTAGCTAGCTTAGTACTCTCTTATTATTCATCGACAAAAAACATACGGTTAAAAAAACATTATTATTACAACTTTTTTTCTTACTTTTTGTATAATATCAGTTTTACCTTTAATTAATTAATTTATAATTTTTTTTAAAATTTTATGATAATAACCAGAAATAAAAATTTAGCTTGAGAATTGAGACAACACAAATTAAACGTGGACAATAAATAAAGAGTAAGATCGTATAAACTTTATTTGAACTTTAGAGGTCTCACAAAGATTAAAAAAAACCCCGGTCTCACATTAGGCCTGGCTGTATCTTTGTGAAAATGAACTTATCCTTGCTCATAAATAAATAAATATGAGACTGAGGTACCGGTATATTTTAAGGTCAACATCTCAAAGATCTACAACCTTTTCAATTTCAACTGTGCAGGTAATGCGAATATATTTTTCCTTATTTATCATTATTCTGTCTATAATAATCTTATATTGGTTTGGTGTAGATAGATAAGTTAATAAATGATTCAAACTCTTGGAACTAAATTTCCACTTTAAGAATAAGATTGTAATGACATTTGTATTTATATATGATTAAAGTTGAACATTCTTGATCTTTTTGAAGTCAACTCATTGGGAATTTTGACAATTAAGAATGCCAAAATTAGTGTTTGTTATGGTGTTAGGATTGTTCTTGTTCTTGGCATTGCATACTGTGATGTCAAATTTCAAGTTTTATATGCCTAGTATTGTATGTAGAAAAAGTTATAGCCTTGTGAATAGATTGATCAAATCTAATATCATACTGCATGATGAAATATTGTTTCATCAAATTCGTATGCTTTCGGAAAGGTAACATAACATGCTTTTTGTATTTAATTATGTACATACTTTGTTTTGACTTGAAATCTTGTCAAATCAACATCCACCATCCGCAAGATATTAAGTTTGATTCAAGTTTGTCTTAGGTAATATGTGTGTTCTCTCGCTCAAATTCGTATTAGTTGAGTGTACGCGTTATTCCTAGTAAGGAACATCACATGCTTATTACATATGATGATAGTCAACGGATTGTTTTCGGTCAAAATTCGACCAAAGTCAATGTACCCCATTTAAAACTTGAGTTTGATTCAAGTTTGTACCAGTTATATACTTGTATGTGTATTCAACTGTAAGTTCAAATGTGTATGTTAATTCCAATAAGTAGAATTACATGTTTATTGTATTTAATTAAGTCTAGGCTGTTTTTTAGCCGATAACTGATAAAAGTCAACATGCCCCATTTGCAGAAGATTTATCCTTATTCGAGTGAATTTGGTGACATGTATGTTTGATCATTCAAGTTCGTGTGAGTGTGTGACATAGATAGAAGGCTTTTATAGTGTGGTTTATCTTGAATGCAGAAATTCAACTAGTATAATGGAAGAGGGTTCGGATACAAATAAGAACCAATCTGAATGGAAGCCATTGTTAGAAGAGCTTACATTTACAAAAAATTCAGCCCCTTTCACTAGTTGTCATGCTTCTACAATAGTTGAGGTTGATAAAGACTGCTTTTTGGTAGCATACTTTGGGGGTTCGTATGAAGGGGCACCTGATGTCAAAATTTGGTTACAGATGCACAAGGTATGTATGCTTAAGCACATCAGATTATAATCTTATAGTTATAGCCACACTGAAGGGGCTACCATCTCGTTGAGTTAAAGAGATTCGTGGAGGTTATGGATTGGGCTTTATCATCCTTCTAAACTGTATTTCTTTGGGTAGGATGGTTATTGGCATCCCCCTGTTATTGCAGATGAGCAAAAAGACGTTCCAATGTGGAACCCTGCACTATTTAAGCTTCCCTCCAATGAGTTGCTTCTCTTCTATAAGATCGGACAGGAAGTTCAAAAGTATGTGTTTGAATGATCATAATTGTTGCTTCTCTCATACAACACCTTATGTGGTTTTACCCTTTTGCTTACTATGATTCCCAAAAAAAATATTATCGATCACATTGTTGTTTTAGGTGGAGTGGCTGCATGAAGAGATCATACGATGGTGGTGTAACTTGGAGTGAAAGAGAACAACTTCCTCCAGGCATCCTAGGTCCGATAAAGAATAAGGTTTGTACATTTGGTTCATTATTTATGTCAAATAGTAATTATAGGTACAAAGAGCATAACATTTATCTTTTTTATCGTGCAGCCCATCTTACTCGAAAATGGCAAATTACTATGTGGTTCGTCTGTTGAGAGTTGGAACTCATGGGGCGCGTGGGTGGAGGTGATATGTAATTCTAACCAAGTGAGGAAGACTGGTTGACTTACTTATACTTTCTAACCCATTAAACAGTTGACTGCAGATGCAGGCAGGACGTGGAAAAAATACGGGCCAATTTACATTAAAAACGAGTCACTCAGTGTAATCCAACCAGTTCCTTACAAAACTAAGAACGGAAATCTACGTGTTCTACTAAGATCATTTGAGGGCATTGGTCGAGTTTGTATGTCAGAATCCCTTGATGGCGGTGAAACTTGGAGTTATGTCGTGCCAACTGACTTACCGAACCCAAATTCAGGTCCACTAACACATATTAAATGAGCGATCCACTTTATAAACCATCTTACTTTTGACCAACCCTACTCATTCCTGAATGGCTTTTGTTAATGATGACCTTACAGGAATTGATGGTGTAAAGTTAAGTGATGGGCGTGTTGTGCTTGCTTATAACACAATCTCTAGAAGTATTTTAAAAGTTGCGGTTTCAGCCGATGATGGAGATTCATGGCAAGATGTTGCGACGCTGGAGGAGGCCGAAGGAATGGAATTTTCATATCCAGCTGTTATTGAATCAAGTGATGGACGTGTTCATATTACTTATACATATAACCGGACACAAATTAAGGTATGATATTTTTATTTCAGTAATGAAGGTTTTCTTGGTTATGATTTATGAGTTTTATGAACTCTTTCTAATTTTTTGTTGTTTTCAGCATGTTGTTCTTCAACCATAAATGGTGCAATAAACAAAAGATAACCTGATGCACCAGAGTCGGCCTTTTGCTACAACAATATTTCGTCGTTTCATACAGTATAAGATTTGTTTAAACATATTTTTTGGTTTTGGAATAAGCCCGTCAAGTGTCATTGATAATTTCACTTTATGTCAAGTAGGCATATACTGCAACTGGTTGCCAAACAGGTTTCTACCATATCTTCTCGTCAGAGGTGTTTACAGTCTGGTTTTGACAGATATAAGCCGTAATATTTCAGCCCCTATGAGTTGAAAACTCTGCAAACCAAATGATCGAAATTAATGGTTTCTGTAGCACCAGCCAAGCTGATCAAAACCTTCATGGTTCTTCCCGTTGGAATAGATTTATCCGTATAAAAGGAGAAATTGCTAAGAAAGGCAAAAGTGGCCAAAATGTTTGGTTTGAAAACATTACGTTGCTAAGAAAGGCAAGCAAAATTGTTGTCTATTTGTTCGGTCTGATAATTTTTGTAAGAGGTCTAGCCTACCAAAATGGCCAAACTGTTTGGTTTGAGAACATGATACGTTATAGCGGGATTGAGAACTGGTTATCGATTAGAACCAACGTAGTTTCAAGACCTATCACCAGATATGTTACAGCGTTTAGGAGATCTTTAGCCTTGTTAGTATTGTAAGATATGACGAGGGCTGTTTTGCCTCTAGTGGTTCAACCAGTCGTTTAAAGCATTTTGATGTATTTAACTGAGAATATGATACACTATAAATGAATGCAACGGCTACATAAACTACAAAAATATGTTAATCATAAAATACAAAGGCATTGTGATTTGTGTCTCAACGTTTAATAGATTGTGTCTTTGTCTATCTCGTAGAACTCAATGTTCTTATACTTCTGAGAAATTATCTCTGCTTGAACTTTTCTTGCAGTGTCTGTTGCACAACCAACCAGGATCAAAACTGATGTACCCGCGAATCCCCTAAAAGCCGTCAGATGTGTTGTTTGTTCCACAACAGCTGGCCCAGCTGCAAGAATCGCTAAAAATACTGACCCTAAAACTGATATCCTACTCAGAACCTGGATCCCAGAACAGAAGTATTAGCTTTTTGAAAGATTGTATACAGCTTTTTGTTGCAAACCATCCTTGTGGATATACAAATAAAAGTCTTGATGTATTTTGTTCTATTTTTGTTCTTATTAAAAAAAGAAATACACAAAATTGGGCATACCGTTCTGATGAATGCGGCTGTGCTTTTCCCAGGTCGTACGAGAGGAATGGAGGCACCTTGACGCTTCAATTGCTCACTCACATCATCCGGGTCCAGTTGTAGGAATGTGTAGTAATAGTTAAAGAAACCTATCAATACAATGTTCGTCGGAAGATAAAAAGCACCTAACAAATACAAAAGATGGTTAGGTAACGTATCTATAAAACTATCAGCGGTCACAACACAAATTTTGGTCCACGCAACATTCTTACCCCCTGGAACCAATCCGACAGCGGCATTTTTTAGGAAATTCAAACCAGTAAACCGTGCTAGAGTGGCAGGAAGAGCTAATGATGACGTGGAAAATATGATTGGCATCACTCCTGAACTATTAACCTGACCAAATTGTGATAATATGTTTTTTCTAAACCATTAGTCAGAAAGGAGTGATTGTGATGAACTATTTATCAACATAAATAAACAAATACAGACCTTAAAGGGTAAATAAGCAGATTTCTGAAGCCCTCCTGATTTACTACTGTATCTTGAAGCATAATTAATAGGAATTTTTCTTTCAGCTTCCTGAAAAGTGACCAACAAAGCCAATTTTATAGTCATTTCCAAATAAGTGAGACTTATAGGTTTTAATATCATCAATGGGTATAAAGGTAAATTTACCTGAACATACACGATACTAAGAACAAGCAGGATGAAGGAGAAAATGATGGCCGCTAGGCCCAGATAGTTAGCATCTTGCAAAGCCTCAGCAACTGTTCTACCGAATGATGCTGGCAAGTAGGAGATGATGCTCGTAAAGATGAGAAGTGATGTACCGTTTCCAAGTTTTAAATCTGTGATTTTTTCGCCAATATATGTCGTTAACACTGATCCAAGTGTTAGAAAAATAACAGTAGACAAAACCCACTCAGTGCTGAAATCATTGACATATGGACGAAGAAACAATGCTTGACCAATCGCCTGCAAGGGGGAAAAATGAACATATGTAAAAGATCAATAGTTTATACTTTCTAATGTAAAATAGTTGGTGATTAGTATTTTGTGTAATAGCATTTGCTACATCAGGCCTTCCAATTAAATTGCAATGTAATATAACTATTATAAATACCGACAGAAATTATGTTAATAATTGTTGAAAAGTACTAATTGTTGTAATAACGATAAGGGTAAATTGCATTAAAGGTAAAGAACTTTGTTCTGGTTTGCGTTTTGGGTAACCATACTTGTTTTTAACAAATATAAAAGAGGTAACCAACTTTCAAACTTATGATAAGAAAAATAAATCATCATCAAAGAAATCCGACATAGTTTTATCAAAATGAGGTTAAGTCCATACTTCACTTTTTAGATTGATTTGGTCCTCCCAAAAATTTGTGTCTTACTCAAAGTGTATAATTAAGGAAACCTATCAAATATTTACTTTCATATAAGACAATATTTCTTGGAGGACTGAATCACCCAAAAAAGTACTTCACAGACTTCACCGCATATTAGGTTGAAATATGCAGGGTTAATTGACGATAACCCAACAAAACCCTCCAACTTACAAATAATTGGATTTGAGGTATTTTGACCCAGTTACACGGTCAAAATGATGAAATGGAGCTGACGTATTCATACCTGTGACTATGTTGGGTTTTTGGCATGGCGCATGAAAGCTGGTTAACTTAGACGCTCACTCTTAATTAGAACTTTCGGAGAGTTCGAGCCTATATGTGTGCCAACTAAAGTCTGTTACCCAAAACATAAATCAACCCAAAGTCTATTACTTTTTTATGCAATGTGCTGTATTTCAAAAACAAGTTTGACATTCAAAGTCAAAGTTTTATTACTAAACGAAGGGAATAGCTATCACACCCTTCACAAAAACCTTATATCTAACTGTTACCTGCACAACAGCAAATCCAACAGAAGCATATCGCGTATATTGAAGAATTTTCTTTCGCCCTGCTTCACCTTCCCTTTTTTGGAGTTCTTGTAATTTGGGGTAAATTTGTGTAAGAAGTTGAAACACGATAGACGCATTAATGAATGGGACTATACCAAGTGAGCATATCCCTAGCCGACCTATTCCTCCTCCAGAAAATGTATCCAAAGTACTCAATATACTATTTTGATCCAAATTTCCAACAAATGCATCTCGATTCACCCCACCAAGAGGTATGTATATCCCAAGTCGAGATAAAGCCAAGTACCCCAAAAGCTTCAGAAATTTCCCAGGTAATGGTCCTTTGAAAAAGTCGCCAAAATCAATGGAAGTGTCCTCTATTGCAGCTGTTAAGAACAAAACATAGAAAATATATAATTGGACAACTTTGCAACCATTTTACTTGGTTTCATCTAGTCTTGCAAAAATGCAACAAAGATATCAACTTATAAATGACGAGTGATTATATATTATTTGCAGCAAAGAAAATACAAAAGTAAGCATAGTTCTTGCAGAATGTAGTGATTTTTATGTGCTTATTTTGTATTAAAGGAAAATGGGTTGTTTGCAACTATTAAGATGGTTCAACATGTTAATAGTTTGTGACAAAAAGCAAAAAACGGAAAAGTGTACAGATCAGAATAAAACCTGCTGCTCCTTTAGCTGAGGGAGACTTGTCGTTTCTTGTACTTGAGGAACTATTAAATATCTCTGTAAACAAGCCTACAACACTTTGCCAAGCGGAATCAAGACCAGATAATTTACCTGGATTGATACCTAGCGGATCAAAATTAGAGCTCTCGCAACTGGAAAAAAAATGAAAATAATCACACAATTGTCAAGATACTGGATATGCAACAGACACATATGTTTAAAGTATGATGGTAAACGTGTGTCGTCAAAGCAGTGTTTCTACTATTTTAAATAAGGATATACACATAGCATTGACACCTGTTGATAGCAGCAGAACATATGATCAAACAATACAACATCTTTGGTGCATAAAACTGAAACTACATCACATGCTAGGACCATCTGCGATTTTTTTGCTAAATGGAAGTCTTATCAAGTGGACTGTTCACAGTGTCCAAATCATACCCTGATGTTATGTTCCTTTATTAGTCTTATTTTGTAATGCGGTGATTAATTACATCTACACGAGTGAGCTCATTATACAGTAACCAAGTTTTAACATTTCTTCTACCTAGGTCACTCTTACTAGTTACATATATTGAGGTGTGTGCCACGATATTAGGTTTATAGTAGTACTTTATATCATTGGAAAACAACGTCAGTATATGCAACCTGAATCGTCACAACTGAGTGGATAAACTTGTTAAACTAAAGTTTGAGTAACTATAGGATATAAGCAATATTGAACTTGTTTGTACTATTTAGTGACATTTACCCCTAAAGTTTCATCACCATTAAAGTAAGCTAATAGCACGCGGTATGGCAAAGTTACGCCCGGCGTTAGCAAGTCAGTGTTGCCACACCCCAGGTCAAAGTTATGGTGTCAAAGTTGTGGGCTACTTCTGTGGAAAAAGTTTAGGTTGGGTCCAAGTTTTCAGTGTAACAGCTACGGGTGAAAAGGGTTCTCGGCCTTGTGATGGGTGTTACAACACCTGGTGCTCTGACAGTGATGCCCTTAGACTAGTTTTTATGGTCACCTCTATCACCACCTCTACGTCAGCGCCACATCACCATTCAGCACACCGCCACTATCATCACCATATAAAAATATCCACTTTATATAAACATACCCCACAATATACCTCACACACACTCACAAAGCAAAAAAATAAAATAAAGGTGACGGTCATCACCTCTAACTTCCTTTTTTCCCTTGCCTCACGCGTGACGGGGGAGTGTTTTTATGGGTGGTGGTGCGTGATGGTCACCATAAGGTTGAGCCATCATCCACCATAAAAACCAGCCTTATATGGTTGTACAATACTTAGAATAATTAAATTATACTATCAAGCAAATCATAGTTACCAAAAAGAATTAAAAAAGATGAGGGTGTAAAACAACAAATTCCCAACAATATGAAAAGTTATGAATCAATAATAAACAACACATAAACCCCCAACAGAATTGAGTATTTGGAAAGACCCAATTCCAGGAACACAGTTAAATTAAATAAAAAATAAAAATGGAAAGGGTGATACCAGGTAGTGGATAGGAGATTGTTGGGTTTTGTGTGGACAGAAAGTGTGGCTCTGCAATTGTATCGAAGATGATTTCTAGGATTGTTTCTAATACTGGCAGTAGGAATTAATTTGTGATGATGAATTGGTAATAATTTGGAGGAAAGAGATGATGTAATTTCTCTTCCAGTTATCAACATTATCCCACCCAGTTGTTGTTGTTGGTTTCAGTTTATTTTTGCTGGAGTTTACACTTAAACCACATCTATTGGATACGTCCCAAAATGATTTCCGGAACAAAAAACAAAACAAAGTACTCTATTGTTTTTACTAAACGATGGTTTTACCGGAAGCCTGTTGAATGCCCGGAAGCCGGTTTTGGCCGGAAAAACCGGTTGAACCATGACCCGACGACTCGACCGTGTCAATTAAAAAATCGATTTTTAAAACACTGGTTTTACCATTTTACCTTTAATTAGTTAGGCAATTTTTTTTACTCGCTCAGACTTTCATACACTATCATTTTTAGTACTGAAAAATTAAATCGAAAGATTTAAAAAAACCGTTACTATTTATTTGGGATGGAAGAAGTACGAGGTGATCAACTTTGTTATAAATAAAACTACTACTCTAACCTCATCGAACTTCAAAATAACTGTCATCGAGCAAAAACAGACAGTTTAAATCAACATAATCATTACTATTCTGCATTTCTATTTTTTGCAAACCGACCATCTTAACCCTTATTCAATTAAAAAACGACAATCTTACCCTTATGCAATTAATTAAAGCTTTGAATGAATTTTGTAATTTCTAGTATCATTAGGTGCAATATGGTAAACTTGTTACATTACTCACAATTACGTTTGGAAGGGGGCGATAATTTTGGGACAACCGAAAATGATAAGAGGGACTATTAACTTGGGACGGAGGGAGTAAAACTTTAGGGGCATGTGTTAGGTCTAGTTAGAAGTTGGCTATGTTGGCGATGGGTTAATCGGGCATACAAGGCTTGAGTTTTTTTAATATAAGCTAGCTTATAACATAAGTCGTTTGTCACACAAGTTTATGAAATCTTTTATCAGAAGCTTCACACGCTAAAGCCCATAAAAAAAAGCTTATGGAGGTTTATATCTAGTCAAATTACTTAAGTACTTTTCAAAATATAATGAATTATCATGTAAAAGCTGGAAATGTATCTGAACTTAATTTGATGTGTTTTTATGTAAATTTACAAAAATAAGTTTCAGCTCCAACTAATTCGTCAAACAGCTTTATAAAAATATAAGCTCCAACTTCCGACTTATAATATAGGCCCCAGATCCAACCCATTTCGCCAAACATACACGTTGTCTTTTTAACCTTATTTGTAAAATTACGAGCATACACAATTCCGCTTATATTTCGCACGCTTAATTTTTCTGGTTTGTTTTTAAATGTGTTTAGGTCATAGAATTGCAACGAACTTTCTTAAATTTTGGTACGTAAACTTCAAAAAATATGAGTAAATGTAACGGGCTTTCATAAGGTGTTTCAATGGGCACATTTTGATGTATTGTATAGCTGAAAGTCTAACACGTGTTACATAACGTGACAACAAATCAAACTTGCATATTGGAACAATGTATGAAGGTTCGTTACATTTACTTATAATTTTCAAAGTTTACATACTTGATATGTGAGAAATCACATATCCGTTTTATACCAAAAATGACCCTAAAAAGATGAAAAATGAATATATTATGCTTGTATATTGTGTATTTTGTCTTTTATGATGTGTATGTACGGATATTGCAAGAATCACAAGAAAAGAGCCAAAAACCGGACAAAAAATGAACACGGGACGGAAAGAGTACACAAGAGCCAGGTGTTTGTTAACAAAGGTCAACAAAAATCAACTTTGGTCAACTCATAAGAAGATAAACCCTTGAAAGTACCAAAAGGACCTTAAATGTTAAATCATTTTCACCAAAAATCCCAAAACAAATTACACCGTTAGTCCTTTGTTAGTCTAAGGGACTAACGGTCGTTAAGTCTAAAATATATAAACCAAATCCTTTAACCGAGCCCAAAACTAAATCCCATGGCCCAAATCCCTTTTAACCCAAGTCAACTCGGTCAAACGAAACAAAGAAAAGAAAAAGGCGCCAAAATTGGTTTTACTATTCACCATCTCCCCAATTCACCCTGCGTCAAAATCAGCGGGTAAAACCCACTTCCCTACACTCGTCCTACTTGGCAATAAAAGATTCTAGTGCCAAGCTTCAACTCAGCAAGTAAAAACGTTACTCCTTGTGTAACGACCCAAACCCGCTCCGGAGAGTAGGCCGAAACGTCATAATCATGGTGTCATATCAAAGCATAATAAAGGCATAAAGTCATAAATGATAACATAGAACAAGGTGGAAAGCCGAAATCAAACATCGGCTCCCGATTATGAGATCAACATGAATAACGTAAAAGAAGTCTAAAGGACTAAAACATGTGTCCAAGATAGTATAGCACACCAAAGTGTCTGCGATAAAAAGAAAGGAAGCTAAATGGTCACTTCCTAAGCACACACTCTCTCAAGCCCAATCTCCCTCTAGATACCTGCCGTATAAGAAAGAGAAAGAAATACGGCTGAGCATAACGCTCAGTGAACGGATATAATAACAATGTAAGTAATAAGTATGAATCCTGGATAATAAGTATAAAGCAGCGGAAAGATCATGAGTGTCATGAGGAAACCTGGAGAATACATCATGAAGGAATAGGAAATAAACATGTAATACATGGTAACGTGAAGTCAGAGATGTCATGAGATATCATGGATAGTATAAACATAAATAATAAGGAATGCCCACGAGCTCATATAATCATACATGTCATAATAATAATGTCGTGAATACATGCATATAATAGAGGGGCTGCCTCAACATGTAATAGAGGGGTGACCTCTTATAATAATATGGGTGGAGGGATCAGCTCCAATGTGATGGGATGTAGAGCACACACCAACCAATCACCATGAACGTGTAAACATGTAAACTAGGATGCACCCATACGCCCCTGAATAATAATGGCCAAACATGAAATATAATCTGGTAACATGAAAAGGGACGCCGCGTGAAATCACTCTCAACGCGAAAGAGTCGTGACACAGGTGCCTCATGTGTCACGGTCATGGTACCTCCATGACTAGGTGGTAAGTCATGTAAATCATGGTCATGCGTATATATAGCTCGGGCAATAGAATAAGTCATGAAATCAACATGTAAGGGATCATGGCAAAAGACATAAAAATGGGGAAGCATAGCAGTTCTGGGGATGAATCATGAAAAGAAAGAATGTCCTTACTGAAAGGACGGAATATCCGTACCTTAAGTCCAGCAAAGAACCCCCCCCCCCCCACCCCCCGCCCCCCCCCCCCACCAGTAACGGAAAGAGATGGATAAGAAGATGGAAGCTACTCCTGCTTAATGCGATCTACATGTTAAAGGACATATATAAGTTACTTGTTCATGATTAAGGTTACTTTCCATTTTTTTGTAACTTTCTATTTTTAGTAACTTTCTATTTTTAGTAACTTTCTATTTTTAGTAACTTTCTATTTTTAGTAACTTTATATAATTAGCATGATTCCTTGATTAGTACGTTCCATGATTAACATATTCCATGATTAGTATGTTTCATGATTAGTATTCTTGTTATATTGGGTACTTTCCAAAAATAGCAGCTTCTAATTATAGTAAGTTTCCAAAAATAGACTTTCCTTAATTAACTTTCCATAAATTGAACTTTCCTGATTTAATAAGTTTCCATAATTAAACTTTCCAAAAATAGACTTTCTAAAAATAGACTTTCTATAAATAGCAGGTTTCTATATATAGTAAGGCTTCCATATTTACATGTTTCTATAAAAAGTCAGGTTTTCTATAAAGTAAGGTTACATAAGTAATATCAAAATGACATTTTCTACCCCCCAACTTATTTTCCTCAGATCATAACAATTATAATAACATGCTTAAATCAGACCCCAAAGTTTCAGAAATTACAAAACACCCCCTTATACTTTTAAAACTCAAATCGGGTAACAAATAAGTGCACAAAACCCTAATTAGCATTTTCCCCAATAATTACACAAATTGATACATTCCCTTAGCATGTATTGGACGCCTGGGAAAAATATAAAAACCCTAACCCAAATACGATGTTTCAATTAATTCTTCCTTTTCTCCTTTAATTTCGAAAATTGAGGCAATCAATGATAAATCCAAAATTATTTCGAGCCATCATAAAAATTTAACCAAAAATTTGTAATCTGAGATTACATGATATATTCTACCTTATAAAAATTATAAAATCAATATTACAAAATATTTTTTATGCCGATTACAGTAATTAAATCCAAAATTAGGGTTTCGAACATATATTCATTCGTATGATTCAAATTAACATGCATTGCAAATTATCTTAGTTTATAATTAATAATAATGATATAAAAATAAGTCATAAAATACCTTAGATAATTATTGATGATTCAATGGAATTATAAAATTCTGTTGGAGATATCCGAACAAAACCAATTACCGCGAAATAAAACCAGCTCCACAATCTTTCTCACTGTTTTATTCCCACAATCCTTGACCATCAAATCACTTATAAAAATCGTGCAAGCCCTGGAGAATTCTTATGTACCGCCTATTGATTTTATTAGGGTTCGGTGCATTTGTTTTTAATGATTTTACAAATGAAAAATGTATAAGGAATTAAGATAGGTGATTTATGCCGAAATTTGGGCCTTTTAATTTGATATTATCAGATTTTAAAACTTGCCTAATTTATTTCATAATTATCCTAATTTATTTGTTATTAATTTGTAATTTATAAATAATTAAACTCATATATTTCGGCAATAAATAAATATACATAATATTAATTATTTTTCTTACATAATATAAAGTATTTTATTTTCTGGAAAGGTAATTTGCCAAATTACCCATTATTATCAAATATAGTGCGCTTGGTTACCTCACTGGTAAACACAAACGGGATTCATCAACCCCAATAGATTTATCCACAATATTCGTGTTCACACACAAGTGATTAATGGTTCATGATATAAAGAAAATCGGCAATGGAGGTAACTTAGGCAATAATATATCAGGATAGCATACAGTTGGAAAATACTTGTATTCATGGTTTATAGCACGTATCTCCCTACGGGATTTGGAAAACATGTAAAAGTGGGACTATAAACTCACCTTCATATGGAAATCTGATTGATGTCAAAAGTAACTCAAATGGAAATAAACGGATTCGTCACGCAACCTGGGATAATATGTCAAGTCTTAGTTTTTATATTTCAAAACTTTATTTCATAAAGTTTAACGTAAATATTAATTTGGTTGATTAACTTGTGAAAATATCGTATCACTGTTCGGGCTATCATAATCCAGAGGTCATGTAGTAAACGTTTGAGGAGCTAGGACACTTTAAATCGTAAATCCAGCAACTCGTCAAAATGTCTACCCAAATGATAGCCCCTCACATGAAATTCCCTAGTAACGTGATACGTTATAGTTTAATTGATAAGATTTTATCCTTTTAAGTTTCTTCAAAAGCTAGTGGATGATAAATTATGTTAAATATATAACATAATTGATTTATAATGTTTCGATCGATGAATGAACGATAAATGTGTCGGGTTTTAATAAAATCGAGTCTTATAATGTTTAAATATATTTTTATTATTAAATATAAAAATATTACATTTTATACCCTCAAGAATTTGAAAATGGCAATATATACCCTTGGTATATATTATTTTACAATTTAAACCCTTTATATAATTTTATATATTTTAACCCTATTTTAGAAAGTTGGCAAAACAGGTCCTTGTAGTTTTAAGTTTAGGTTAATTACATTTTTGGCCCAAAAGTTAAATAGTTTCAAAAGTTACAATATATACCCCTCATGCATAATACGATTTGCGTTTTTAGTCTAAAATTTCACATACTTTCCATTTTTGAGCTTAATTTCATTTAGCAACTTTTAGCTTATCACAATAAGCTGAAATAAGTTAGTTTTGTGGATTTAATAAGCTTATAGCTTATGAAATGAGCTTATGGGCTCGTTAGCCCAATAAGGGTGCGTTTGGTTTTGAAATTTACATGTCAAAAGCTTATAGCTTTTAGGGTTTGATTCAAAGCTTATAAAAATGATTGTATAGCTTATTTAAATATCTTATGAGATTAGCTTAAAGCTTATAGCTTATCAGAGAACAAAATGATTCTTTTAAAGCTTATTAAGGGCACGTTTGGTTTAGGAAAACCAAACGAATGGCCTTAGGGTTTAAGGGCTTAAACGAGTGGCTTAATCAAAGCTTATAAATGATCTAAAACTTATAAAAAGCTTATTAAACGAGTTATATGATTTACTATGGTTCGAATGGCTTGGAATGGATCGTGTAACTTTTAGAGATGAATCAAGAACCTTTCTATCTTACTCCTTGGTTCTTTCATGGCTTATACTTCTTCTCTTTTTCTTCTTTGGCTTGAAATAGGTCAAGAATAAGTGAGTGAGGTTGTTAAAATTTATGTGTTGTGAATGTGTGTGTGTGTTCGAGTATATATAGGGAAAGGGAAGGAGTGGTGGCCAAGTTTTGGGGTTTTAGCTTATCATGGTGACTAATGGAAGCTATGGCATACCTTAGCAAGGTGTTGGAGAGTGGTGAGGGTTCAAATCACCAAGGTGGTGACAAAGAGTTCAACTTGGGGTGCAAGGTGACAAGTTGTTTTCTTGGGGCTTAAGGGTGGTGACAAGGTGGTAGAAAAGGTGGTGAATCATGGTGGAGGGTGCTAGCTTGGTTAGGACTTGGTTAAGAAACTAGTTAAGGTGGTATCGGGTTGTTTATGGTTTCGGATTAGGATTAGGGTTTCGTTAGGACGAGTGTGTGGAGTAAAATGAAGGGAAAACTAGTTCAAATGTGGTGCTTGGAGAAGTTGTAACTTAGGCTTAAAAGGTGGTACGAAAAGTTCATAGAAATTTGGAGGGAAATGGCTTAAGTTTGAATTCGTGCATTGCCGGGTTGTACCTAGGGCTTAATGGTGTTGTACTAGGGTTTTGGAGGGAAATATAATTTAAATATTATGCATTGTAACCTTGTACACATGCCTTATTAGTTTATACTTTTGGTTTGTATGAAAACATTACATGTAATCGGGGTTTTGATATAAATGTTAACGTATAAAGCCCCTTTTATAATAAACGTTATAAATAGTATGTTAAATAGATAACGTATGTGGTAAAAGTAGATATTAGAACATATTACTTGACATATTATAACGTTCACTTGATATAAACGTTGATGGAATTGGCATTGGTAGGTGCGTGAGCTCGTTTACTTTGGAAATGTAAGTTACGTTACATAATGGATGGAATAAAATAAAAATATTTCCGTGAAAATGGTTCTATTAAATATAATAGATGGATAATTACACTGAGGAAAATTGTGGGTTGTTATAGTCTCCCAACCTTAAAGAAATCTCGTCCCGAGATTTAGTTGGATGTTGGAGTGATGTTTGGAAATAAATGTGGATACTTGGCATGAATTTGATCTTCGCGTTCCCACGTGAATTTTGGTCCTCTTTTAGAGTTCCATCTTACTTTAACTATAGGGATACGACTTTGTCTCAGTTGCTTGACTTCTCGATCCATAATTTCTACTGGTTCTTCCACAAAGTTGAGTTTGTCATCAAGCCGAAGCTCTTTCATTGGAATGACGAGGGATTCATCAGATAGACATTTCTTTAAATTAGAAACGTGGAAGGTACTATGGACATTACTGAGTTCTTCAGGAAGCTCAAGTGTGTATGCCACTGGGCCGACCCTTTTAAGGATGTTAAATGGTCCAATGTACCAGGGATTAAGCTTTCCTCGCTTTCCGAATTGGATGACACCTTTTCGAGGTGACACTTTTAACATAACACGATCTCCAACTTGGAATTCCAAAGGCTTTCGCCTTATATTGGCATAACTCTTTTGTCGGTCTCTTGCAGCTTGCAAGCGTTGTCAGATTTGTACTGTCTTTTCGGTGGTTTCATGGATTATCTCTGGCCCTGTGAGTTGGACATCTCCAACTTCGGCCCAGCAGACAGGTGATCGGCACTTTCGACCGTAAAGTGCCTCGAATGGTGCTGCCTTAATACTGGCATGGTAACTGTTATTGTAAGAAAATTCTACCAGTGGTAAGTGTCTCTCCCTTCCTTTTCCAAAATCTATAACACATGCTCGAAGCATGTCTTTGAGTGTTTGGATGGTTCTTTTACTTTGTCCATCAGTCTCGGGATGATATGCCGTACTCATGTCTAATTGAGTACCCAAAGCACTATGCATTGACTGCAAGAATCTGGATGTGAAATGACTGTCACGATCCGAGATAATGGATATCGGTACTCCATGCCGTGAGACTATCTCCTTTATATACAACCTTGTAAGGGTTTCCATACTATCTGTCGCTTTGGTGGGGATGAAATGTGCAGATTTGGTAAGGCGGTCTACAATGACCCAAATTGTGTCATGTCCACTTGATGTTTTGGGTAGTTTTGTAACGAAGTCCATTGTTATTCTTTCTTATTTCCATGTAGGAATTTCTGGTTGTATCAGTAAGCCGGATGGCTTCTCACATTCTGCTTTAACTCTAGAGCATGTTAAACACTTGCCAACATATTCAACGATGATTTCCTTCATGTTAGGCCACTAATAGAGTTTCTTTAGATCCTGATACATCTTGTCAGAACCTGGGTGGATGGAATACTTCAATTTATGGGATTCATGCATGATCAAGTCCCTTAAATTACCAAAGAGTGGTAACCAACTTCGGTTTTTGATACATCGGGTTCCATCAGGACGTACTTCAAATGCTTTGTCCATTCCTCGTAGGTTCTCTGCTTCGATGTTCTCTTCTTTAATCGCCTCGGTTTGGGCTTCGAGGATTTGTGATGGTAATTTTAGGTGCAGGGTCATGACTAATGCTCTAACTCGGAGTGGTTTGATTCGTTCCTTTCGACTTAAGGCATCTGCTACAACATTTGCTTTTCTAGGATGGTAACGAATCTCATAATCGTAATCTGCGAGCAATTATAACCAACGTCGTTGCCTCATGTTCAACTCTTTCTGGTCAAGGATATATTGAAGGCTTTTATGATCAGTGAACACAGTACACTTTGTGCCATACAGATAGTGTCTCTAAATTTTAAGAGCGAACACTACTGCTCCTAATTTGAGGTCGTGTGTGGTATAGTTCTCTTCATGAGGCTTGAGTTGTCGGGATGCATATGCAATAACTGTATCTCTTTGCATTAACACCGCTCCCAGACCTTGATGTGATGCATCACAGTAAACAATAAAATCGTTATTTCCTTCTGGTAATGCTAAGATTAGAGCTTCACAAAGCTTCTGTTTTAGCAGTTGGAAAGCTGACTCTTGGTTTTCTCCCCAGATATACTTCTTGTTTTTCTGGGTTAATTCAGTCAAAGGCTATGCAATCTTTGAAAAACCTTTGATAAATCTCCGATAGTAGCCGGAAAGTCCTAAGAATTGGCGTATCTCTATGGGTGTCGTAGGAGATGTCCAATCCTTGACTGCTTTAATCTTGGCGGGGTCAACGTGAATTCCTCGGCAGTCAATTACGTGCCCAAGAAACTGCACGGTACTGATCCAAAAATCACATTTGGAGAACTTGGCATATAATTTCTCCTTTTTGAGTAATTCCAGGATTATTCTCAGGTGATCTTCGTGTTCTTCTTTGTTACAGGAGTAGATGAGAATATCATCGATGAACACTATCTCAAATTTATCCAAGTATGGTTTGCATACACGGTTCATGAGGTCCATGAAAACAGCAGGCGCGTTAGTTAAACCAAATGGCATCACTTGGAATTCGTAGTGTCCATATTGTGTTCTGAAAGCAGTCTTAGGAATATCTTCATCCCTGACTCTCAATTGGTGATAGCCTGATCTCAAGTCAATCTTTGAGTAAGTACTCGAACCTTGAAGCTGGTCGAATAAATCATCGATCCTGGGTAATGGGTAACGATTCTTTATGGTGAGTTTATTCAGCTCCCAGTAATCGATACACATTCTGAAAGATCCGTCTTTCTTTTTAACAAATAAGACAGGAGCTCCCCAAGGCGAAGTACTTGGTCGGATAAAACCTCGGTCTGCTAACTCTTGTAGTTGGTCAGATAGTTCCTGCATTTCTGAAGGAGCTAATCTGTAAGGTGCTCGGGCTACTAGTGCCGCTCCTGGAATTAAATTTATTTGAAACTCTACTTGGCGAATCAGAGGAAGGCCGGGTAGGTTTTTAGGAAAAACTTCTGGAAATTCTCTAACTACTGGTATATCTTCCAATCGTCTCTCGTCTGACTTCTTCTCCATTACTTGGGCTACGAAAATTTGACATCCCCTGGATATATACTTTTTGGTTTTTATACAGGATATGAGGTTTAGTCGAGTTTTACTTCGATCACCTCGGATGATTAAAGTTTCACCGTCGATGGGGATGTGGACTACTTTCTCGTCACAGATAATTCTAGCATGATACTTGGATAACCAATCCATACCAATGACGACGTCGAAACTACCGAGTTTAATCGGCATAAGGTCAATTTCAAAGGGTTGGTTTAACAAAATCAGAGTGAAACCCTGGATATCGGTATTGATGCCTACTAGGTTTCCATCGGTTATTTCAATGTCGTAAGTGGTATCTAGTGTAAATGGTAGGATATTAAGCATAGAAGCAAGAGATATGGATACGAAACTTTTATCGGCTCCTGAATCAAATAATACTCTTGCTAGATGTTGATTTAGAAGGAACGTACCCGTGACTACGTTCGGGTCTTGGTGAGCGTTCTTGTCCCTCAACAAGTATGCTCTCCCATGGGCACTGTTGTTTGCTTTTGGGCACTGATTTTTGTAATGCCCTTTCTCCCCACAGGCATGACAAGTTACATATATTGGTTGTAGGTTGCTTCTAGTGGCTGGTCCTTTGTTTCTGCAGTTCCTGGTCTGATGACCCACCTTGCTGCAAGTCTGACACTTGACAGTGCAAGGTCCTGTGTGATGTAGGGTGCATCTTTTACACAAGGGAAGGTTCCCAGTATACCTACTATTTTCAGTTGGGGTGACAGCATAAGCCCTGACAGTTTCTTGTCTTCTATTATGCTATTGGTGGTGATCATTGTTGCGGTTGTTACTATTGTTGTTACGGTTGTTTTGGTAGTTATTGTTGGTGAAGGTTCTTCTATCATCAAACTTTCATTTGTGATCATTGGTTCCTTGTACATAATTATGCTTTGTTACTTGATCCATTAACCTCTGGGTCATGGTAATGGCTTCCTCTAAAGTTTGAGGCTTTGAAGCGGTAACATTTCCTTCAATAATTCAGGGTAATCCCCTGATGAAGACTTCCATAAGTTTCTCAGAATTTGGTACCATATTTGGACATAAGACTGCTAACTCCTAGAATCTTCTAATGTAATTCTTGAGATCATTCCCTTTTACAGTCAGATTGTAAAATTCATCTTCCATTTTCTTGACCTCGGTTCTAGGACAATACTTCTTTATTAAGAGCTTTTTAAATTCGAACCAGGAAATTTTGTAAGCTTCCTCTATTCCAATAGGCTGGGCGAATGAATTCCACCAGGATAAAGCTTCCTCGGTTAGAGTACCAGTAGCAAATTTCACTTTGCAGTCCTCGGTACAGTTACTATGGAGAAATACCGATTCAGTTCGTTCAAACCAGCGGATGAGACCAACAGCCCCTTCCGTACCTTTGAAATTGAAAGGTTGGCAGTTCATAAACTCTTTGTAGCTACATTTTCTTCCTATAGGAGTTTCTCTTTGTCGTGTGTTCCTAGTGGTATTGTCAGTATTTGCCATGGTAGCAGCTTGTGCTTCCAGAGCTGCGGCAACACTATCAGCAACTAGTTTCTTGATGGCGGCCTGAGTCATGGGTGGTGCTGCAGATGTTGATGTCCTCTTGGGAGCCATTCTATCAACATTTACAAGACAACACAAAATAAGAATCCATACAATGATATAGTCATATCATAAGTCATTGTCAAAATTTTCATACATAGTGATATTGAAATCATTTGACATAGATACTTATTTGAGACAACAAAGAAATACACATCCTTTGATATTACATTGCAGAATATAACAGAAAATTTTGGAATCTAAGACTTCCAGAGATGGGCACTCTAACAAGCATCTGACTTATTAGGTTCCTCAGGGACTGGTTCACTTCCCAGTGGTCGCGGTATGATCCATAACGAGTTATCTAACTCTGCAAAGATAGACTCATCAAAGGGATAGTCTGGTGGTGGTGTAGTTGACCTAACCGGTGATGAAGATCCTACTGATGAAGACGGAGATAATGGAATGGGTGATCCAACAGGAGGCTCAGTATCTCTAGGTGGTGTAGGTGGAATTATATGCTCAATGTCTTAATTATTAATCATATCCACGATACCTGGGCACAAAGGTTCGAGAAAACCGAATGGTAAGAGAACCATGGTAATCCCGGATACATAAAGATATGAGTCATCACAATACAAGATAAAGGATAGACAACCACGACATACATAAATCTGTATCATGAAACAACGAGGTATAACAGAATCAAAACTGTATTATGTCATAAATAACTTGTCTATATATTTTACATAACTAAAATTTGACAAGTGTCGATATTTATGCCACACATCCCGTGGTTGGATTCTAAACAAAAGCTGTAAATGACAAGGATCTAGTCTAGTAGTCTGGTGGTCCTCCCTTGTGGTTCTTGAGTTCATGGATCATGTCTAGAAGACTCTTCATATCTGATCGGTGGCGAACCTGGATATCCTCGATGATCATCTCCAAAGTAGAAATCCTAACGCGAGCAAGAACAATCTCGTCGTCATGCCCCATTTGCTTTCTCTGAAATCCAGCAATCTGGGTACGGGCTTCTTGAAGTTCGGTTTCTAGTTGGTCAAAATCTCGCTGTATGATTACTCGACCATTACCAAGACCTTCTATCTTATCTTCCATGTGCTTAATGCGCTCAAGAGGGAGCTCATCTAAGTGATTCAAAACAGTCTCGATCTGTTCCTCATGGCGCTCCAGACGCGTCACATAAGAACTCTCTCCAATCTCAAATACATGAGGTGGGGAAGAAGAATCAGTAGAGGAGGATGATAGGAAACAAGCTCGTTTCTGAGGTGGCACAATCTCCTCGGAAAGAAAGAAATCTCGAGGATCAAATAGTGGTGATGGTGGTAACACTAGAGATGGAGGCAAAATGGTTGGTGGAGCAATAGGAGCTTGTGGTAGTGGAATAGGTGATTCATTACTAGTATCATTATATGCTTGCATGACCTTCATATACGGATCATCATGGAAAGGTAAGATGGTTAGTGAGGCTGAACGATCCTTAGATGAATCCTCTGAAGGGTTAGAAGAGGTGTTTCCTGGTGAGGCTGGGGAATAGTCCGGTGAAGCCGGGGTATAGTCAAGAGCGTTTGTAGAGGAAAAAGCATCCTCGACATCAGAATCAGATAGGATAATAATAGGGTGGGTGGATGTAGACATAACTCTGTAACAAACTAGTAGAAATAACATAAGTTATTTATATTTGCTTAATAGTTATGTATCATTTGTTAAACAAATCTCTTTACATACTATTCAGTAAATGTAGTGGCACGTAGGACTTTCTTGGATGGAAAATGGTTATAGTTTAAGTTTTAACCCTGTTCTCTATAACCGCGGCTCAGATACCAATCTGTAACACCCTGATAATTCACATAGTAGTGAAAGCTAAATTGAGGGTATTACTTCATGTATCAACAGTTATAATCATAGAAAACGACTCAAATGAGACATTTTGGAAAATTTAGTTATCATTCAATAACAAATTAGAGTTTTCCAAAAGGAGGTCCCAAAATACATTTAAAACATAAAGATTGAATGATAACAAGTTTGGACGTCTTCAAGTCCATGCCACTCCGTGCCTTGGATTTGTTTAATTACCTGAGATAAACATGCTAAAAGGATCAACACAAAGGTTGAGTGAAATTCACAGGTTTGCAATATAATGGTTGAATACAAGTTTATGTAATATGTAATAATTGCAACGAATACAATTATCATAGAAAAAAATATTATTGCTCTAAGCTCCTAACACCAACACGTTAACATGGAAGTCATATCAATGACATTTAAGGAACGAATGTCCTTCTGGAAAGGTAATTTGCGAAATTACCCATTATTCTAAAATATAGTGCACTTGGTTACCTCACTGGTAAACACAAACGGGATTCGTCAACCCCGATAGATCTATCCATAATATTCGCGTTCACACACAAGTGATTAATGGTTCATGATATAAAGAATATCGGCAATGGAGGTAACTTAGGCAATAATATATCAGGATAGCATACAGTTGGAAAATACTTGTATTCATGGTTTATAGCACGTATCTCCCCACATGATTTGGAAAACATGTAAAAGTGGGACTATAAACTCACCTTCATATGGAAATCTGATTGATGTCAAAAGTGACTCAAATGGAAATAAACGGCTTCGTCACGCAACCTGGGGTAATATGTCAAGTCTTAGTTTTTATATTTCAAAACTTTATTTCATAAAGTTTAACGTAAATATTAATTTGGTTTATTAACTTGTGAAAATATCGTATCACTGTTCGGGCTATCATAATCCAGAGGTCATGTAGTAAACGTTTGAGGAGCTAGGACACTTTAAATCGTAAATCCAGCAACTCGTCAAAACGTCTACCCAAATGAAAGCCCCTCACATGAAATTCCCTAGTAACGTGATACGTTATAGTTTAATTGATAAGATTTTATATTTTTAAGTTTCTTCAAAAGCTAGTGGATGATAAATTATGTTAAATATATAACATAATTGATTTATAATGTTTCGATCGATGAATGAACGATAAATGTGTCGGGTTTTAATAAAATCGAGTCTTATAATGTTTAAATATATTTTTATTATTAAATATAAAAATATTACATTTTATACCCTCAAGAATTTGAAAATGGCAATATATACCCTTGGTATATATTATTTTACAATTTAAACCCTTTATATAATTTTATATATTTTAACCCTATTTTAGAAAGTTGGCAAAACAGGTCCTTGTAGTTTTAAGTTTAGGTTAATTACATTTTTGGCCCAAAAGTTAAATAGTTTCAAAAATATACCCCTCATGCATAATACGATTTGCGTTTTTAGTCCAAAATTTCACATACTTTGCATTTTTGAGCTTAATTTCATTTAGCAACTTTTAGCTTATCACAATAAGCTGAAATAAGTTTGTTTTGTGGATTTAATAAGCTTATAGCTTATCGAAGAACAAAATGATTCTTTTAAAGCTTATTAAGGGCACGTTTGGTTTAGTAAAACCAAACGAATGGCCTTAGGGTTCAAGGGCTTAAACGAGTGGCTTAATCAAAGCCTATAAATGATCTAAAATATATAAAGAGCTTATTGAACGAGTTATATGACTTACTAGGGCTTAATATGGTTCGAATGGCTTGGAATGGATCGTGTAAGGATATGGCACACAATTGGATGAAATGAGTAACAAGTCTGAAACAGATAGTGAGATCAGTATGAGTGTTTTTGAGGTTAGATCAAGTGATGAAGAGAACAACACCAGGCAAATGATAGGTTTCTCCAAAGCAGATGGGTATCATGCTGTTCCCCCTCCTATTACAGGGAACTTCTTAACCTCAAGAGCTGACATATCATTTGCAGGTTTAGATGAATTTGCCATTAGAAAGAAAATCATTGAGTAAAAAACAACTGAGCTTAATACTGAAACTAGTAAATCTAAAACTAGTAAGACTATAGGTAAAACAAATGAAGTAAATATTGAAAAACCTAAGTCAGTCCATGAATCAGTCGTGCCTAAACCAAAGATTAACATAGATAAAGTCATTATTGAGGATTGGAACTCAGATGATGAGGATGATGTGTCTGTTAGTCATGCTAAGGCTAATAAGACTCAAACAGTTAAAACTAGAGTTGATAAAATTGGTCAAATTTCTCAAAAACAAGGGATTGGATTTAAGAAAGTAAAATCTTGCTTTGTCTGTAAAAGTACTGACCATTTAATCAAGGATTATAACTTTCATGATAAAAAGAGTTTAGAGGCTAAGTTGAAAACTGTGGTCAATACTGGTCAAAGGGTGGTCAAACCAGTATGGGATAATGCAAAAAAGGTTAATCATTAAAAAATTTCAAATAAATTGAAATACCCTCAAGCAAGAAGGACTTTTGTCCCATCAGGAGTACTAACTAGAACATGTATGGTTAATCCTGTTAGGCTAAATGTTAGTACTGTTAGGCCAAAGGTTTATCCTGTTAGGCCAAATATAAGTACTGGTAGGCCTATTAATACTGCTAAGCCTGTTGGAACTGCTAGACCTATTTACCCAAGAATGGACAATGTAAGACCAAAAGCCTCATATTCACCAACCAAGAGGTCTTACTTCACAACACCAGCTTTTAGACCCAAAGACTTAAAAGAAAATGTTAATACTGCTGGGATAAGAGCATTAGTTAATACTGGTAAGGGTAAGATGGATAATGCTCTTAAAAAGTCAAGGTGGGTTTGGAGGCCTAAGGGAAATTACATGGATCATGAGTCCAAAGAAAATGGATCTTTCATGCTCAAGAAATTTGAGTATGTTGATCCAAAAGGGATTTCAAAGTCTGTGGTGACTTGGATCCCTAAAAGATACTAATTTCTCTTATTTTTGTGCAGGGCAACCCAGAGATTGTTTTACAAGATTATGCTGTTGTGGATAGTGGTTGCTCTAGCCATATGACTGGCAATAAAGCTTATCTTTTAGACTATGAAGATTACAATGGAGGCTTTGTGGCTTTTGGAAGTGATCCTAAAGGAGGTAAAATAACAAGTAAAGGTAAAATCAGAATGGCTAATTTAGACTTTGATGATGTCTATTTTGTAGATGAACTTAAGTTTAATCTTTTCTCTGTCTCACAAATATGTGACAAGAAAAACAGTGTCCTCTTTAAGCAACATAAGGCCTCCTGTAAGGCCAAGTTAGAAAGAACCATCAGAAAGCCCTTAGAATTACTTCATATGGATTTATTTGGACCTGTCTTAGTAGAAAGTATTAATAATAAAAAGTACTGTCTGGTTGTGACTGATGATTTTAGCAGATTTAGTTGGGTATTTTTCTTAGCTACTAAGGATGAAACATCTGAAATCCTTTGTAAATTTATCATAGGCTTAGAAAACCAATTGAACCACAAAGTTAAAATCATTAGATGTGATCATGGGACAGAGTTTAAGAACTATGCTATGAATGAATTCTGTGCTAAGAAAGGGATAAAAAGGGAGTTTAGTGTGGCTAGAACTCCACAACAAAATAGTGTTGCAGAAAGGAAAAATAGAACCCTAATTGAGGCTGCTAGAACTATGCTAGCAGACTCACTTTTACCCATACCATTTTGGGCAGAGGCAGTTAATACTGCTTGCTATGTCCTAAATAGGGTATTAGTGACCAAACCTCAAAATAAGACACCTTATGAACTATTAATAGGTAGACCACCTAGTATTAGTTTTATGAGACCTTTTGGGTGCCCCTTGACCATTCTGAATACCTTAGATCCCTTGGGCAAATTTGATGGGAAAGCGGATGAAGGTTATTTGCTTGGATACTCTACTTCTAGTAAGGCTTTTAGAGTATACAACAAAAGAACCAAAAGAGTAGAAGAGAATATGCACATTGATTTTCTTGAGGATTAACCTAATGTGGCAGGACTAGGTCCTAATTGGATGTTTGATCTTGATTTTCTAACTAATACAATGAACTATATTCCTGTTGGTATAGAAAATCAAGTTAATGTGGATGCAGGTACACAAGAATCTTATGTTACAGGTTCATCAAGAAAAGATAAAGAACCTACTCAGGAGTACATACTGCTTCCAATACATTCTCATAGGCCAAAAATTCCTGTAGAAGATGATGTTCAAATTGCACAAGAAAAACCTTTTGAGAATGCTCCTAAAGACAATGATGTACAGGATTCAGAAGATGTTGCTGAAAAGGAAGAACAACATAAGTTTTCAGAAGCTAAACAAGCTTTGAAAGATGATCTTGAGAAGTTGGTTTCTCAAGAAATGGTTGCTAATGCTATGAATGATGCTACAAGACAGGCCTTTGAAGAAGAAAAGAAGAAAATTGCATCTACAAAGAGGGCAGATAAGGCTACCAGTATTACCAAACTTAATACTGATAGGCCAACTGTTAGTACTGCTAACATACCATATGTTAGTGCTGTTAGTACTCCCATAGGTGCAAATACTGGTGAATCATCATTTGTATATCTTGGAGGACATATACCTATTGATGCATCTACTCTCTCTAATGTTGATTTACCCACGGATCCTAATATGCCTGATTTAGAAGATGATTCTGATATATCTTTAAATGAAGGCATATTCAATGGAGCTTATGATGATGAAGATGAGGGTGTAGAGGCTGATTTCAACAATATGGATAACACCATTGATGTCAGTCCTATTCCCACACTTCGAATTCATAGGGATCATCCAAAAGGCCAAATTCTAGGAGATCCTAAATTAGCAGTTCAAACAAGAGGGAAGATTCAAAAGGCTTCATCAGCACAACAAGCCTTGGTAAGCTATATCTACAAACAGAATAAAACAAATCATAAAGACCATCAGAACTGTTTGTTAGCATGTTTTCTCTCCCAAGAAGAACCCAAGAATATATCACAAGCCTTACAAGATGAAAGTTGGGTTGAAGCAATGCAAGAGGAATTGCTGCAGTTCAAATTACAGAAGGTTTGGGTACTTGTTGATTTGCCATCTAGAAAAAAGGCAATTGGAACAAAATGGGTCTTCAAGAATAACAGGGATGAGAGAAGTATTGTTGTGAAAAATAAAGCAAGGCTTGTAGCACAAGGGTTTAGACAGGCAGAAGGTATAGATTATGATGAGGTTTTTGCACATGTTGTTAGGATAGAGGCAATTAGGTTATTTTTAGCCTTTGCATCATACATGGGATTTCCTGTCTACCAAATGGATGTTAAGAGTGCATTTCTTTATGGCACTATTAAAGAGGAGGTTTATGTTCATCAACCTCCAGGCTTTGTTGATCTTGCTCATCAAAACAAAGTCTATAATGTGATCAAAGCTCTTTATGGCCTACATCAATCCCCTAGAGCTTGGTATGAGACACTTTCTTCTTTCCTACTAGAGAATGGTTTTAGGAGAGGTACCATAAACAAAACATTGTTTATCGAACAAGGGTGACATTATGTTAGTCCAAATCTATATGGATGACATCATTTTTGGTTCTACAAAGCAGTCTATGTGTACCGAGTTTAAAGATTGTATGCACAAAAGATTCCAAATGAGCTCCATGGGAGAACTTACATTCTTTTTGGGATTGCAGGTGAAGCAACAACCTAATGGAATCTTTATTAGTCAGGACAAGTATGTAGCTGACATTCTTAAGAAATTTGAATTTTGGTCCATCAGAACAGCTACTACTCCTATTGAGTCTAATAAACCACTGGTCAAGGATGAAGATGGTGTAGATGTAGATGTCCATGTCTACAGATCTATGATTGGTTCCCTAATGTATTTGACTGTATCAAGGCCAAACATTATGTTTATTGTCTATGCATGTGCTAGACATCAAGTTACTCCAAAAGCTTCACATTTAAATGCAGTAAAAAGGATTTTTAGGTACCTCAAACATCAACCCAAACTAAGGTTGTGGTATCCTAGGGATTCCCCTTTTGAGCTAGAAGCTTACTCAGATAGTGACTATAGAGGAGCCAGCCTTGACAAGAAATCAACAACAGGTAGTTGTTAATTTCTTGGTAGAAGATTGATATCTTGGCAATGCAAAAAGCAGACAATTATGGCAAATTCTACTACTAAGGCAGAATATGTTGCAGCTGCTAATTGTTGTGGTCAAGTACTATGGATACAGAATCAGATGATGGATTATGGATCTAATTTCATGAACACCAAAATCCATATTGATAATGAGAGCACTATAAGTGTTATCAAGAATCCCGTTGCTCATTCTAGGACCAAGCATATTGAGATTTGATTCCACTTCATAAGAGATTGCTATGAGAAAAGACTGATAGAAGTTATCGAGATTCACACTGACCATAATGTTGCAGACCTTCTCACCAAAGGATTTGATGTAACAAGATTTAACTTTTTGGTTGTTAGCATTGGAATGTTAAATTTATAGCTATATTTGAGGAGGGGTTATATTGTAAAGTTTGTACTTAGAATTAGTACTTGTAGTTAAATTCTCCTAGTTAGAATTAATATTATTAGGATATTCATCCTGGTAGTTAGGATTATTAGTTCAGGTTAATACTGTCTTATGAAAATGTCTTGCAGTATTTTTCTTGTTTTTGGACTTACTTTTTCAGGAAAAGCATAGATTTGAGGATGTATGGAAGATGTGCTGGGAGTTTCTCTCATATTTGGTCTGTAAGTACTTAATACTGGTAATTAAAAAGTTAATACTGGTATGTCATTATTAATTCTGGTAGAGCAAAGTTAATACTGATATGTCATATTAATACTGGTAGACTAAACGTTAATTCTGGTAGACCAATGTTAATACTGGTAGATGACTGTTGGTGCTGGTGCGGGAAAAATTGACTTTCCCTGTTTAAATATTACCGTTAGAGATTTTTACAGCAATTACCTCTTGTATAGGTTTCCTATTTGGATAATTACTGAATTTAATTCATTTAAATATCTTTTTTTCTTATCAAGAAACTTCTTTTACAGTTAGTCCAATAAGAAACCTTATTTCTCACTTATATAAAATCAATTGCCTATCTCTACCAGCACTTACTTACTCAAACGAACCAAACCCAGCACTAAACCTTGATTAATCACAACTTCTGTTCCTCAAGAATTCAAGATGGCCAATTTGAGATATTCGGATAAGCATAACATGGTCGCTTTTCTCAAGAAACCTAATGAAAGTGTTGGTTTCACTGAGATAGTGGATTTTCTAAAAGGTACTTCTCTCAGGTATACCTTGACTCATAATCCCACTATCTATGATTCCCGAGTTAAATAGTTCTGGCAGACTGCCACTCTCAGAACACTTGCTAATGGGACTCTAGAGTTAGTAGCATCTATAGAAAATAAGGAGTATACCATTACTGAAGCATCTGTCAGAAGTAAACTTTAATTGGCAGATGCAATAGGTATATCTAATTTACCAAATGCTGACATTTATGTAGGGTTGACCACATTGGGGTATGTCACTGAGGGCAAACTTACTTTTTGGAAAAAGAATTTTACACTCCAATGAAGTTTTTAATCCACACCATTCTACATTGCATAATCCCTAAGTCTGGTGGATGGGATCAGTTTGGTAGTCCTATTGCTACTGCATTGATCTGTCTATCTAGTAATAGGGTTTATAATTTTCCAAAAATGATTTTTGATGGAATGGTTCATAACATAGAGAGTAATACTAAATTTCTAATGTATCTAAGATTTTTACAAATTATTTTGGATATAACTACTTAAAATAAGGGAAAATATCTAGCCCCAACTTTGACTAAAAAGCTTTTTGCAAATATAAAAAGGGGCTATGCAGGGGATCATGTACCATTGCTGCCTGCATTGTTGGCAGGTGCAGCTGAGGATCAAGGTGAAGGCTTAGCAATACCAACTAAACCTCAATCCACACCTATTGATCTAATTCCATCCCCTTCTCAACCACAAATTCCACCTACCACAAAAACTCAGGGAGATGCCACTACAACCTTTGGCTTAGATGCAAGGTTGGACAGTGGTACCTTCCACGAGTCTCCTCTAAGGTCCAATGAAGCACCTCTCCCTGAAGGTAACACATCAGGAAGTGTTGAGGACAGTATGCAACTAAAAGAATTAATGGCCATTGTACCTAAACTGGTGACAAGAATTGACAAATTAGAGAAGGAGCTCAAAGAGACAAAACAGACACTTGGAAATGCTGTCATTGCTCTAACAAAGAAGGTGAAAGCTTTGGAAATGGCCTTGAAGAGAAAAACAAAGAAAGTAGTTTTGTCTGACTTAGGGGATGAAGAAATAGAGGATCAGGGGAGGAAAATTCAAGATTTAGATGATGATCCTCTAGTTTCTTTGGTCAAAGACTCTATGGAAGAAAAAGAAGCAGACTTTATTACTCCTACAAAGGTAAGTGCTTCAGGAGAGGCACAAGAAGAAGAAATTAGCCCTACAATCTTGGAAGCAGCTAAAACTTTATCAAAGGTTGCTTCTCAGGGTGTTAGAACTGATAAGGGTAAAAGATATAGGAGGAGAGCAAGGTCAACAGAGAAAGGTAAAGATAGTGGTACTGGTTTGGATTTCTTAGAGGTAGCTAAGGAGAAACTTAATTCTGCTGAGGATGATGTTAATACTGGCATAATAGAAGTTAATTCTGGTAGTGAAGATTTTAATACGGGTAGTTTAGGAGTTAATACTGGTAGTAGACTAATTAGTACTCCTAGTGTAGTTCAAACTGTAAATGTTGTAATTCCTTCTCCAGTTAAAAGTCAAAGAGAAAGAAAAGAACCAATGACTACAGAGGATATTCAAGCTACTCAAAAGACAAAAGCCCAAATAAAACAAGAAAACACTGGTCTTGCAGAAGTTATGAGGCTACAAGCACTACAGGATGAAGAGGAGGCAAGACAGGTTCACTTAGATGCTTTGTTAGCAAAAAGAATTTCAGAGGAGCAAGAATTGTCAGAACAACAATTGAAAAGAAAAGCTGAAATTCAAAAGGCAGAATAGTACTATACAGAAGAGGGTTGGGACACCATTAAGGCAAAACTTGAAGCAAATGCAGAATTAACTAAGAGTCTCCAAAGAGAAGATGTATCTAGTGATGATTTTGAAAAAAGGATGGTGGAAATGATTAATCTGAAAAAGAAGTACTATGCTGAGCAGAAAGCCAAGGCAAGAAGAAGTAAGCCCATGACACAGGCACAACAAAGAGATTACATGAGTACCTTCATCAAAAATAAAAGCTCTTCGAAATTGGTTCAATTTATGAAGCTTACATTCGAAGAGCTAAAGGATGAATTTGAAAAGCTGGTGAAAAGTATTGAAAGATTTGTGCCTATGGAAACTGAAGAAAGAGGCAAGAGACAAGGTGCACAGCTAGTGCAAGAATCTTCAAAGAAGCCAAAGATTGATAGTGTTAAAGAAGTTCCTGTCATGGAAGAGATTGTTATAGAACCAGTGATTGAGAAGGAAGAAGAGATTGAAAAGCCACGAATGAAAACAGGAAAAAGGAAGAAGCAAAAAGCTAGGAAAGGTGTACAAACTGACAAGACTGCATAGCATAAAGATGAAGAAGACATTGAAGCACTTGTGAAAATTAATGACACAGATTCTTATTCAGGTAATGATGTTCCAATAAATGCTGTTCTAGTAGATACCAAACCACCTAGCATAGTCAATTGGAAGATAATCAAGCTAGGTAAGAAGGGTGTGTATCAGATAATAAGAGAGAATGGAAATGAGACCATCTACATAAATTTTGGGGCTATGCTTAAGAGTATCTCAATGGATAACCTTACAGAGCTATACAGGCTAGTGATGCAAAGATATGGTACAAATGAGCCGGAGGAAGAGTATGAGAAAGTATTCTGGGGGGATCTTAAGACTATGTTTGATCCACCTTTGAGTACAGATCCTGATAGGTGTAATATACACATATCTGTTAACACCAAAAATGACCCAAAATGACCAAAAAATACACTAAAAATGGCAAAGATATGCTTTGTTTTACTGTGTTATTGGTGGACAGGAACGGATATAGCACAAGAATCACAACGAAAAACGATCAAAAACGGAGCAAACACGTAACTCGAGGAACGAAGAGCACACAAAGAAAGCCGGAGAATTAAAAAGCTCAAGTACTAAAACATGCAAATGTCAACACAAAAAAAAAAGCCCCAACAAAGTTACAATTCAAGACCCTACAAAGTATCCAAAAATTACACAAATATCCATAAAAGAAAGCTAAATTGGCTTTTACCTTTCCATATATCCTTACCCGGCCCAAAACCTAAGCCCATAACCCTTATATAATACTCCAAGGACCAAATGTGCTAAATCTGAAAGATGTTATACACTTGGATGAGTATTCTATTTACACTTCACAAACAGAGGGACCAAGTTAGCCAATAACCCAAACTAACCACCTTTTACCTTCAGTTAAAAAAGACGCGGGAAATGTTGTTACCACTATTCACCCGTCACTCCCATTTTACCAACATGATCAAAACAAAGGGCAAGCTTAAATTAAAGGGTACAAAGGACAATTCATGGGATCATTTACACATGGGCAGAGTTAGACGTCACAAACCTTTCTCATTGGTTATTACCCATCAAAGAGAGGACACATTGGATTGAAGATAGCACAAGAAATGAGATATTTTACACTCTACACAATCACAATGGAAGCATAAATGTCTCAATCATGGATTGCCATGTTGGCAATCCGTGAGAGCTCATTTATGATCTAACGGTGGAAATGAAGCATCCAATGATTAGTAAATGATCAAGGGTCAAGGTTTGGAGGAGCGTCTAACCGTTTTTGAGCCTAGAAGCTTCAGTGGTTGCTATAAATAGCCACACTCTCACAAGCACCAGAGAGTAGTTTTTAGTCTTTAGATTTTAGCTTAATTCTAGCTTATGTAATTTTCATTTAAAACTTATGTAATTTCCTCTTCAATATTGTAATCAAGCTTTTATATTAATAAAATTGTGTTTTTACTTTTAAATAATCTGTTAAAAGCTCTCTTACTTTACTTATAAGCTCTCAATAAGCCAAAATGTTAAGCTACAATGTCATAAGCTACTCATAAGCTCTCGCAAGTCTATAAGCTTGTGATTGAGCTATTAGTTCACTTAATCTACTCAAAACTTAAATTCAGTTAAAAGTACCTTTGCTTTGGATTGTTACTTTTGGAAGAGAAGCTAATAATGGAAGAGCTTCTATGGACTTAACTGGCTTATCTTAGAATAAGCCAGAGCTTGTAGATGCTCAATTGAGCTTATTAAGCTTTTGTTTAGCTGAAGCAACTTGTAAGTTTTCATTTAAATTCCTTTGTCTTTTAATTTCTAGTTTAATGCTTGCTTATTTGCTTATTAGTTTTACTTGTGTGCTTATCTAGTGTTTATTTGTGTTTGTTTTAATCTACTTATGCTCATTAGTAATCTGTTGTTAGTTAAATTAGTTTAGATCATAGTTTTTCTTCATTTTTGTCCTAAAACCATAAAAAAACCAAAAATAGTAGTTTAGCTTTTAGATTTTAAGTTTTAGCTTAATTGATTATTGATCTATGCTTGTTAAGCTTGTTATAAGCTGTTGGATGTCTTGTAATAAGAGTTTGTTAAAGAGATTTTCATTTCACAAGTCTAATTGAAATCTATCAAAACTAAAGGAGTGTTTGGTTTAACTCTGTTTGACCTCTTAAAGTCAAACTGAGTTTTGATCTTGGCTTGAGTGAGTTTTATAATCATTTTTAATTAGTTATGAATTAGTTTTCAAAGTTTAGATTTCAAGTTTTAATAAGTTAAGGCTAGATTTGTTTGTCTCAGCACCAGGGCAAATTTTCCTCTTTTCTTTGCTAGCTTAAAAATGATCCAAGTTTTCCTAGGCTTAGAATTGGCTTGTGTAGTGGTCTAACAATCTCATTGAGTAAGTCTAGTACAGGGGAAATCAACCAAGGTTACCTGCATTTTGGTTTTAGCACTCTTGTCAAGTACATCAGCTTGTATATCAGCAGTTAATACTGCTGACATTTTTGATTGCATTTTAAGCTAGTTTAGTGGAAATTAGAGTTTAAAATTTAGTAGGCTTATAGATTACATGTAGGAAAATATAGATAAAAACTTAGTTTTCATAATTTAGCTTAATTCTTAGGGTAAATTAGCTTTAAAAGTCTTCAAAAATCCTAAAAAAATCAAAAACAGTAGTAACCTAGACTTAGCTTCTTAATTTGTATTTCTAGCTTATAGCACTTGTTTTCATGATCTGGATTCATAGCTTATATGTAGGTAATCTAGTTTCCAAAATCTCAGGTTTAATATTAGCTTATTGAGCATTTGAGCTTAAGTTGATTTTGAGATTTTAGTGCTTATTTCTGACTTTGCCATTAAGTTTACTAGATTCAGATAGCTTATAGTTTTGTTAGTATAATTAGCTTATCAAATTTAGATACTATACATCTTAAGCTAGCTAGAATAGCTTTTAGATTTGCATTTGAGCTTATATTGAGCTTTGTGCAAGTGATTTAGTATAAACAAGCATAAGAACTTCAAAAGCTCTTTTAGAGTTTATCTTTGATTTTTAGCTTAAGCTTCTTTCATTAAAAGTGCTTTAAAAAGCCTCTTATACAGCTTTTAGCTTTTAGTTTTTAAAAATAAAAAAAAGTGCAAAAAGGGTGTTGCCAGACTCGAACCCACGACCTCTCCCACACAATACACACGTCTTACCAATATGCTACAATAGCTCATCCATCCACTTCTCTCCACATTTAATATTTGTACACATTTTAATTTTCTTTTTTCATTATAAGCCGTAGCCTAATAAGCTACTTTCACAGCTTATTCGATAAGCTGAGCTGCTTCTTTTAAATTTGCATTGTTTTATGTGGGTTTTATCTTCTATTTTTAAGTTTTTAGGGTATAGATTTGTTGAAGAATCTTGATGTGGTTTGGCCTCTCATTTCTAGGAAATTGCAACTCTGAAGTTTCGAGTTGCAGGTATGTTGTTTCATCTTTCTTGCATAAGCTTGCCGATACTTTAGTGGATTTTGTCATTGTTTTGAAAATTTTAGAATATTTGTGGTAGCTTCAATTTTTTATGTTTTTGTTAAAAAAAATGGGTTTCTTTACATAGTTGGGTTAGTTTAGTGTTTGATTTTAAAGTTTTGAATTAATTTTATCATGGGTTTTGCTGATATAGATAGTGTAATGTAGGTGATATTGTTTGGATTTGCTTCTTTTGTTAAGAAAGACGATAAGTGTACACAAGTTAAAGAAACTTTATTTGTATGTATTGAGAAATTACTGATTTTTAGTATTCTGATTTTCTGGTCAACGAATTTGATTTGGATGAAAATGTGGTTCTTTTGATCTCCTTAGATGCGCTAGCATAGGTCATTTATTGTCTCATACATACCATCTAATACCATTAACAAGAGCATAAATTTTTTATATTGAAATGGAGTAATATACTGTTTGTGGCCCATGTCCAGAAATCGTTGATACAAATGAGCGATAACTTGATAGGGAAGCGAGAAAGGGGTGCAATCGAGAAGCCATCGGAAGGTTGAGACGTGAGATTGAGGTAACGGGTATAGATTATTCTGCTCCCCATATTTTTTTGAACAACAGTCCTGCATACGTTATTCATTCCGTAAGTATTATTATAGATGGTGTTTGGGCTTGCTTATCAAAATTGCTTACGTGCTTATTGCATTTTGATATGCAAATATGTATTTTGAGCGCGTTTGGTATTTGCTTACTCGAACTACTTATCCGATTATATGCGAGTAAAATAAGTAGTTTTGCATATAATTCATACCGTTGTAAAACGGTTCAGGTTGTAAAAGAATCGGTCCCTAACTTTTTTAGTAGAAGTTTACCACACATTTCCACTTTTATGATTTTAAAACAATTCAGCCTATTTTATTTCATCTTTAGCGAACTTTAGGATTTCTTTACATTTTGCCTTTGTGATACGTGGAATACAAATCCAAGTTGACCCATTTCAATATTACCTATGTATAATCCCTCTTTTTGCATAAGTTTATGATAAAATTATACGAAAATGAATTTGGAAAACTATCATGATTTGTTCTTAAAACGTAAAATTAGGCAATAAAAGGTAAAATTGGGCAAAGATATTTGTTAATATTATGGTGTGATTATGTGTTGGATTATAAGTGAAAGATGTAGCAGGGAATAAATTGATTTGAAACTACCGATATTTAGGGTAATGTAGTTGAAGGCCATAGAATTTAATGCATCATGCTATTTTAGACGAAAGGAAGTATTAAGACCATACGTTTCGAGTTATTCGCAAACTGTAGTACGTTTCAAATTTTAGAAGTCAAACTAATTAGTTCTTTAGATCTTTGTTGTTTATGGCCTACGGCCTTTTAGGATTAAAAGATTGTTTGGTTTAACTTATTTAATTGAAATGGGGGGTTCTTGGTTATGGTTTAGAAGGTGTGGTTCAGGGGTTGTGGTTCGGGTGTTGTGGTTCAGCGGTTGTGGTTCAGGTGTTGTGGTTCATGGGCTGTGGTTCAGTGGGTGTGGTTCAGTGGGTGTAATCTTAAAGTAGACTTTATGTTAAAATAGTATGAATTGTATGATCGGTAGTTTGGTATACTATACAAATAGTCAAATACATGTATGTGCTATTACTGTCAGACAAATAAATTTGATCTGAAGTAGTAAATATATATTGTGTTCATTTTTTAACTTTAACGTTCCAACTTTATAAGTAGTTAGAGTATTTTAGCAAATAGAGAGGCTGCTGAATTAAGGTGCATTGAGAGGGAGCGAAGAGCACTCCAATTTAAATGTGTGTTTGTTGATGCTTAGGGCGTATTTTCTTCTTGGCAGACAAGCTCACAGGATTGCTGCTTATGGAGAATTGTAGGCTGCAGTAACAAAACTGACGAGCATGAACACTTGAATCTCAGTTTTAGTGGGTTCCCCCGAGTTTCTTAATTCACGGGTATCCCTAGAAAACTTTGCTACCTTAACCTTTCGAGCATTGCTTTAGAGGTATCTGATATCCTTCCTCATTTCTTTCTAACTTACAAAGTCTTGATCTCTCATTATCTTCCCTCAAGTAACACACAATACCTTTATAATTTTTTTATGTGTTCATTTTTTTAGGCAAAGATGAAATGAAAGAGGAGAAAGAAGCCCTTAAAGGAAGCGCCGAGAGTTCGCACTGGGTTCATGTCAGTTCTCTTGGTATAATTGTAAAGAAAAATGCATTGCATAAAAAAATATTGTCTGTAACAACCATTCCAGTCAAATTCGCAACCTCACCAGTCCACATTATCATTTTTGATCTAAAATAATAACCGCGTTGTCATATTTTTTTT
>BQNB010027035.1:0-55100 GCA_026074375.1 Tanacetum coccineum
GTAAATTCATGGTGAAGGTGAGAAGATACTCAAGGTGAGCAAACATTTGGTTCATCTTATCCCTGAGAGAAAAGATAAGATTACGGTTGTAAAAATAACAAAGACAAGTTGACCCATGATAGTCATGATAGTTAAAGTAAATAGGATGACCTATGAGAGGTGCTTTAGGTTGTGGTTATGGTAAATGTGGTGATAGAGTATCAAGAATATAATCAAGAGGAGTGATTGGTGACAAAGAAAGTGTGACATCCAAAGAAAGATGAATTTGAAGTAGTTGAGGGTTTGAGGGTCTAGGAGGAACATCCGAGATGTTGTCAAGCAAAGGGTTCAAAGGTTTAGGAGAGCTTGGTTCATTTGATGATGGTGGTGAAATTTGAAGTTTTGATTGAAAAGAAGAAGATGTGTTCTCTTGGCTTGATGAGCTTTGATTGGTTGATGGAGTTTTTGATGGTGCATTTGGAGGAGTTGGAGATGAAGAAGTTGTTGTAGGAGAAGGTATGGTGGTGACATCTTCATCACTAGAAATGTTAATAAATAGTTATCTAGGTGGGATTATGGTGAGTTTGATTTACTTGGAAGGGTTAGATGAGGAAGCATTGGTGAAGTTCATGGTAGATTGGTGTGAGGAAGATGAAGATGATGATAGAAGTACTTTTTTTAATTAGGGAGGAAAAGATCAAAGTGGAAAAGCTTGAGAGTTGAGTTTTTAGATTCCAAAAGTGGTTTAGTAAAATGCAGAAGGTTTAGCTGGGTCTAAGAAAGAATAGTCAGCTGCACAGAAAATCTAGAGCCATAGTGAAAATTCAGTGACTTCTGATGGCGGTCCCATAAATATCTGGCGGTCCTATATATATTAGGGTGGATTGGTGTGAGGAAGCATTGGTGGTCCTATATATCTGGCGGTCCTATATATCTGGCGGTTCTATATATGGTGAGTTTGATTTACTTGGAAGGGTTAGACGAGGAAGCATTGGTGGAATTCATGGTAGATTGGTGTGAGGAAGATCAAGATGATGATAGAAGTACTTTTTTTAATTAGGGAGGAAAAGATCAAAGTGGAAAAGCATAAGAGTTAAGTTTTTGGATTCCAAAAGTGGTTTAGTAAAATGCAGAAGGTTTAGTTGGGTCTAAGAAAGAATAGTCAACTGCACAGAAAATCAGGAACCACAGTGAAAATTCCGTGACTTCTGATGGCGGTCCCATAAATACCTAGCAGTCCCATAAATACTTGGCGGTCGCATATATATTAGGGGGGCACCCAGTAGTTATGGGGGTCGTTCTCTGGAGACAGGAAATTTTTCAGTTTCTTCTAATTTTCTGTAAATCATGTATAGACAGTTTCCTATTTTTCCATTTTATAGTCAATTCCAATTCATTATGAATCATCTAATACTTAACAATCAAGGTTACGATACTAAACATCCTAATCTCAATCAAGAAAACATATGTAGGCAAATTGACAATTTTATAAGCATGCATAATATAAAAATAGCCAAAGCGTATTAGGGTGCATGCAAGTATGGGTTTAGGATGATAAAATTGAATGATCATCCAAGACAAGTAATGTTGCCCGTACTTCGTACTAAGTTACTAATAAGTAGTATAAGTTTGAATACCTAGGCATAATAGATTAGTATATAATATAGATAATAATGTCATAAAGTAATTTCTCTCATAGCTTACTTCGTTACGTTTCTCCACAACCTTCTTAGACTTTTTCCGATTGACCTTACTCCACCACGCTACTCATCTCGTAATTTTACGTGACGGTTGATGATTTCGGTTTGGCGGGTGTAAAATAGTTCCAAGTGAGGGTCAATATTAGGTGGGTTTTGAAAATTTTGAGGAACTTGATTGGTTAAAGAATTGACATAACGAACGGGGGAAGGAGTGCTTGTACGCGAGGTCCTTTTGCCATTTCCATCATCATCGTTGAGATGAGAAGAAGATGGTTGGTCAAGGGCGGAAGAAGAAGAAGTAGAGTGACGACCTCTTCTTGTGTCACGATCCTTTCTAGGCTTTTGATCTTGTTGAGCGGAAAGAGGATTCATGACACGATCGTACAAGACATAAGACTCATCGTTTAATTCAGGATTTTCATTCATGATGACTTTAAACAAATGGGTCAATAACATACCATAGGGTAAGATCAACCGCTTTTGTCTAGTGACCCACTCCATTCGCTTTGCCATGAAATAGGCAAGGTTGAACTTTTCGGAGTGTATGACATAAAGCATGTAACAAAGACACGCAGGAACATAATCCCAATTACCCCCCAGACAAAAGAAATTTTCCCGAATAATTTCTTCTAAAGGCTCCAGGGTTGGCTTAATTTCATGAGTTAGAACTTGATCTTCAAGAACATCAATTTCTTCCTCATGACGGATGCGACGGACTTGACCTTCTCTATCAATTCGAATAGACGAAATGAAGTCATCAGGAGAAGGAGGATTGGTTTGATATGGACCATTCGTAAGGACACCATATGCCAACTCGTCAAGTGACCATTTGTTCGTAAAGACGCAGGCACCCTCGCAAGGTATGTCAAGAATTTGAGCAAATTCTTCAAGAGAGTAAGAAAAGAATTGGTTTTGAATCACAAATTCGATGAACATTTTACCTTCATCAGAATAATTGATATGATATTGACTATAAAACTCAAGAATGAATCGAGGACATATTTGGTCACTAATTTCAAGGAGACACTCAAACTCGACAAAACTAAACATAGACCGAACATAATTTAGATCCGCAAAGTTGTCAAAAACCACCCGACCCTCATAAATGTAACAGCTTTCAAGATTTCTTAGTTTTTCTTTTATAGGTGTACGGTATTCATGTGATATCATTAGTATGTAGGCTCGTGTATTTTTGTGATCTTCGGATGACTTACGAGGCATGATTTCCTAAAACAAAAGCAAAATCACATTTTATTACCGTTTACTTGTAATTTGTTATGCACATTGTTTATAGTGTGTGCCTAAATGTGAACAAATGTGGAGTAAACAGATTAAACTCCTACCTATAAAAATAAAATCTTATAGTAGAATCACTAGACGACTCCTTAGTCTTCATTTCATCCACTCAAACAGCCGCCTCCTTACGTTTCTGCGATTTTACTCATTCCAAACATTTCAAAAAATATACATGAAACAACTACACACATCGTAATCTCACGACCACTGTTCATCCGCTAGAGAAATAAACACAACCAACTACTGGGATGAAAAACATTGTCTAGTAAAACATTCATATGCCACCCGTGAAAATCAAAGAGTCAAGCACACCGCTAAACCTGCCCGAGAACTCATAACAGCCTAAGTATACCTAAATTGCCTTACGACCTTATATAAATCCAAACGCGAAAATAGCTATTCATAAGTGATGCCGGCGTGTGTAATATGGCACAAGAACTAAAGTGGCCTGACGCACACACCCCAGACCCCTACATGGGTCACAAGTTATAGATCGTGGTGCCCTCTTAAAATTAAATGATGAGGACCGGGTGTTTGCACAATCAACCTATAAATTCTGAAATGGGGTTTGCCCAACACTCTAAGAAAAGGGCTACGGCGTGTCCATGAGCAACCGAGCAATCCCACTACACAAAAAACATGGGTACAAGTGAATACCCATTTCTACATAACTTATGTATTTGGGACGTTCGGAATATGTACTTATTCCCCCATAACTTTCGACCCTTGTGGTCCACTTTAAATACTTCTTGATTTACTGAAAACAGCTACTTGGATATTAGGATAGGATTTTCAGAAACTAACACTTTTAAAAATGTGTAAGGATCGGCTACTTTCTTTTTTGACATATTCTCTTAAATTATTCACACTAGTTCGCGTTCATTGATTGTGATAGTATTTTATCTCACTCTGTTTATCTTTACAGTTAACTATTGAAAATCTGCCAAAACACAATTTCATTATTTTCGCATAAAGTGAGTAATTTAGTCAGAGGACAACCTAATATTCGAATTCTTGGCGTGGTTTTAAATGTTTTTCTACAACAATTTCACTAATTTAGTACTTGCAATGTATTTTCATGTCAGCGCCGGATGCAAGTTAGTTTATTGCATTGTAGACTTGTAGTATTAATTGTAATTTTGTGATTGTTATAGTATTTATCCCCATTTCCAATTTGTTTATGTTCATCATGAACCCTAACTCAAATTAAGAAAATGGATGAAAATGAAGTTCAATTGTTGATATTGTTAAGTAAGCTTGTGCAATGGATCGGCAAGGATGATGTATCGGATTTTCTTTGCTTCAATTTTCAGCTTTTAATGGGGGAACAGTTGAGGAGTTTATGTCTTGGGTAGTTTGAGTCAGTCGTTTCGTCTAATTGCAGACAGAAATGGGGTGTTGTTTGGGCGTTTTGAAAACTTTTTTAGTATAAGTGATTTCATTGTTTTGGAGTCTAGCTGATGGCGAGGTCCCATAACGTCCTGGACGGTTATCCTAAATATAGTCGGAGGCAGCCTATGGTATGGGGGCCGGCGCACACGCACGGCGTGCGCAAGGCTTTATTGGACCCAGTTCTTTTGGACTGAACAGAGTTTACATAATCAGGATGCAGTGTCTCATTTTAATTTGCATTCATGAAATTAAACGCTGCTTTAAGAGTACTTCGATGAATATTCAAGTTGTCACACACGGAATGGACACGGGGGCTAGAATTCAGACAGAAAAAAGAAGAAGCGACTAATAAGATTTATGGAATGTGTGCCATCAATTCCTAAACCAAGACGTAATAGTTAAACGATTCACGTTTAAGGGGTTGTTCATAAATATGTCGGCGATGTGCGACGGAGACACACTTTTGATTGCAAGATATGTCATTTTCTGGATATTAATATGAAGAAAGTGGTGACGAATTTTCGAATGTGTTTCTGAGTATTCGGAAGCTGTTGCACCCCGGGATTTTCTTCTCACTAAGGTCAATCGTTAGCCTCGATGTCACGCACACTAGATCAGGGACATTGCCATCGCAGCTCCGGCAACGTACCGATTAGTCCGATACAGCCACAACCAATCTACAGTCTTTGTTTCATCCACACAAGTGCCATGACTTGAACATGCCATTTTATGGCGCTTACAGTACATTCGGCTTCGGTAGTAGGATATAGCAAGTAAGCGATTTGTTTTCTTGAGAACCAAGATGTGCATAACAACAAGTTCCTACAGAATGTACAAAATAATCCGCTAGACTGCTCTTTTACGATCCCATAAAACTCTCGCTCGCATGATCTGACAGCGTCATATACTACCTGTATTCACTTCATTCCCTTCAGGATACCACAAATCCTAACGCTTATGGACTCTTTAAATGTATCCGAATGATAACGAGTTACCACGCTTCTAGATAGTGAAGACATGCCTTTTAAGGCGAAGCTCCCTACCTGGATAAGCCGGAGCTCAACAGGGTAGATAACTAAACTTGATATTGGCACCTACTTGTCGTTAGGGTATATATAAACTACCATATCCATGCCTCTATCACATAACTCATGGTAATACTGTCTACCAATGGACCTCACACAACTCTTAGTCTTTTCCGTGAGTCCTTCTGATGATCAACAAGGACCTGGGGGCATTATCTTAACAACTTAGAGTGTTTTAATCCAAGTTTCTTCTAAGAGAAATCTTTTTCCTATTGCATTTCTTTGAATAGAATTGAAGATTGATCTAAAACAAAATACCATCATTCTATTTGTTTTATATTTGTAGTCCAAGAAGAGTTAAGTCTTATTTCACCACTCATGCTCATAACTCGAACGTCTCAGGCATAAAATTTTGGCAATTCATGCCACAATGTCTTACAAGCTCATAACCAAATATGATGTCAACACATATTATTACTAGAATGAACTATATATGGAGGTTTGAACTTCGCTTCTGTAGTAAAAAGAGTGTGTAGTCTGACCTGTTCCCATTTATATATTCATGTTTAATAGAGGAAAGCTTTGTCGTACTTAATCTATCATACCAAGCTTGGGGTGCGTGTTTTAAGACGCATACCGAGCACTATCTTAGTTTATAAACCATGATGTCTACGGCTTTTTTCAAAGTCTCATTGAATCTTGGAGGTTTTGCAACGGATACCGCTCTTTGATAAAACCATTCAGAGTGCAACCTTTTTTACAATACCATGATTCGGAAGTAGGTCTACTAAGTATTAAAGTCACGATGACATAAGCTATAGTGCATCCTTATTGACTCAAGTCTGGCAACTCTCGGCAGAAGTTTCATCATATCCGATGCCCTCATTGTTGATTATAGCCCTTGAGCAAATAACCTAGCCTTAGTCGAGAAACATAAACAATCTCACAGCTAACGTACTTCTAAACACCAACGACAAGTTCCTATAATTTTTCTTAATTTTCCTAGGTTTGAAACAGCTAGCACCTCCCAAATTTGTTCTCAATGATATTGATTAATCTCTTCTTGCCAACTGCACCGAACTTATCACAACTACTTCCTCCGCCTTAGAGCTTCATTCTCATTCTTTGGTTCAAGTGTTGATATAAAACTAAACACAAATTACTTTGTTTTCCGGCCTTGCTGACTCTAGGAGGTTCTTTGGTTACGCTGGCGTTTTCCTATGACTTTGCTAATGCGATGTTTCCTAATTACTCTAATATTGACTATTTTTTTGTCCATCTCTAAAGGTTTCATTCCTTGCGAACACAATAAAGGTTTGGGGATCGACTTTACGAGGTTGTATCTCCTCTCCCGCGCGCCGCGAGCAACGGTAATTGAAGTTCTTCTTCATCTAATCATCATCTACGCAAGGGTGATGACTAAGGTGGAGGAGTTTCATCAAAGTAACGGTAAGTGATTCTTTCTTACTATTCCTAATGTGTTTTGTTTAGGATGATTAGCTTTAACTACTATTACAACATACACCATAATATAGATACCTTCGTATGACTTAGGGTCAAACTTTGTAAGGTAGTCTTTAGTGTTTAGAATGAAGCACTTGCTTCCAAACACTCTAAAGTAATCTAATGTAGGTTTCCTACCTCGTAAAGTTAATAAGTGTTCTATATTATTTCCGAAAGACATACTCCAATCTAGGTATTTGGTTCTGAGATACTTTGTATGGGTAAAGTGTCTACTGCTACACCAAAACTTTCATGTGAGTTAACGATTGCTCAGTATCAACCAAAGTCCTACTCATTTCTTGAAGTCCTAATTTTTCCTTTCCACCACGTGCCATTCTTGATTTATGGAGACCGTAGAGCAGAGACGTTATGTGTAATACCCTTGGAATTCACAAACCCTCCAATTGCTTCTCATCCTACCAGCTCTCCCCATGTTCACTTACTTAAAACACCCCCACGCCACACCCCCATAAAAAACCCCCCACACCTACAAACCTATAAACACTATGCACACCAGCCCCGCGCTAGCACCCATGACACTTATATTCTCACGAATACCTACCCCACCTGCTCTCAACCAAATAAACAGAGTACACAACCAACAAGTCTACGATTATATGTAACTCCATTACCTCTATCATCATGACGTTACAAACAACTAATTACCCTCATTAACTCTGGTCATAAACTTCACCCGCCAATCATCCCACAGCAAAATAGACAATATAATAATATAAAGAAAAAACGCAACTCGGGAACATTTTTGATTTCCTCATTTACTCTCTCAGAACACCAAACCACCGTGACCGTTTACCGAGAAACGACCTCTCCGAGATGATACATACTCTTTCTAATGCTTTATGACACGCCCACAAAAGAAACTTCCACCTACGTATTAAAAGACTTCCCAGTTGGATAGTAGTACGACAATAAACGTGTCACCTACAAACGAGTCACCTTGGAGAAAACCAACCTTTTCGAAATGACTTTTTACCGTTCATTTTGTTGAATGAATAATTCTTTACGTTCATAGGTTTCCGTTGTGAACTGCTTTTTGCGTGTCTGTTCGGAAATTCTTTATAACTTGTTATGAACCTATCCCTTTATAAACCATCCGATGTCCAACCTAAAACCCATTTTGTTGTCACCGCTATGAGCAATACTTCACGTTCACTATATTGACATAAAAAATATTCCAATCAATCATTTCGTCTATAAAACTATTTGATGGCATTTCATACATCACACCTATTTTGACGAATAATGAATTGCATCGTTAGGCACCACTCAAAATACATACCTAATCACCCATAATATTTTTTATATTTTTGGTGCAACATAAGACTGATACCTATGCATTCCAGGAAAGACCATGTCATAGCTGAGAGTAGATCACCTTAAAAACCTACACCTCGATCATCAACACAATTCAGGAGAAAGTATCCTGCATCTTCTCACTAAACCCAGTACCTTCCTTCAGATGTGCAACCTGAGCCTTGAGGACAAGGCTCTTCTAACCGGATGAGACTGTAACATTTCGTATTTTTCACATGTAACATTTTACGACGTCAATTATTTCATTATATTTTTTTTTTTTAGTTTTTATCTCCTACGGCGTTAACTTTTAAAAAATTCTTATCGATTATATTTTAAATCTGCGTAAGACTAAAGATTAATTCATTGTTTAAACCGTAAACAGGGTCTGCGACACAAACAATACTAAAAGTTTTACGTTCTCAAGGTAAAGCAAGAGCAATAAATTATTTTTAACTATTACGAGAAAGTAATAAAAACAGAACCACATAAAACACATATAACATCGAAAACAATTTAAACATCTACCACTCGGATCAAACGTAAATGTCTCCACCCCCTACCTAAAACCTCCAGCTGCATGCCTCCCCCTTACTTCCCCACCCCCCCCTCCAAACACCTCAACCCCCCCAGCCCCCCCTCAACTACCCCCCATCCCCCCCCGACAACAACCCAACCACCGCACACGCCCCCCCCCCACAACACAAACCCCAATACACCCCTCCCCCCCACCCCCCCATTGCACAAAAACTATGCAGTATTCAACTATCAAATAAAATCACCCACACGAACCAAAACAACTCAAAACACGGCAGAACTTTAATCTCCCCTAAAAAGGCTTTATGGCAGACCTACATCTCACCCCCTAGCTCGGCAAAACAACACCATATACACGAATAAAATGAGTCATATTTCCTATAGTCAAATGGTCAATGCACCACACTTGACTCATTAAAACCTAACCTTACTTTGTTTCTTATGACCTATAGAAACATGTAAAGCCAAGAACCCTTGAAGGGACACCCTCCAAATGTATCTTAGAATGTTACTTGACTATTGACCAAGGAATACATAATAAGTGCAAAGTGACTAGCTTAAGTATTCACATCCTAATCTAAACACATTAATCCAAAATTGAAAAAATCTCTATCCGTAGCTCACTCTAAAGACTCACACGGATCAAATAACGCATCCAACCAAATCCATACTAATTTTTCTACAACCTATACACTTCTATACACATCCATCCTAAATAGTTCTACTAAGGTGTTATCCAACCATTGAAATCACCATATTACAAGAAAATCAAGAAAAAGAATCTAGGCATTTTATTGAAGAAGAACAAGGGTTTCTTGTGGCAAGCTTTGGATTTCCTACTAAAAACAAGGTTTAGATACTTTGGTTCATCACACTAAAACACATCCATTAAGTTATCTATAAACCTTTATGTCCCTTACTTGATCAATATTATGTGTTTATTATTGTGTTTCTATTTACAATATCACCATTAGGATACTTTTAAACATGTAAAACATATTTCTACTTGTATTATGATTTAAAACACTTTTTTCATATGAACTTGTGATATTGGAATATATTAAAAAGTATGAGACATAAGTATATTAAGAGTTATAAGGAATTGTGGTAATAAATTTAGTTGAAAAAGTAAGTTATAAAAAAAAATAAAAGTTATAAACATTGTACCATATTTATTGGGACAAGTTTTGGGACGACTTTTGAAATAAACCAGATAATGTATTAGAAAGATAGTACACCTCATGACGTTTCCAAATATGTAGAGAACTTGAAAAACCGCCTTATAATGAAAAAGATACAATAAAAATACGATTTACGTTAATATCGGGTGTTATAAAACTATTTTTATAAAAAATTACTATTCATGACAGAAACTTTTATATTTTTAAACTTCATAAATCAATAAAACTTTCAATTACGAGAACATGCTCGAAAGAATCGCTAAAAACGGAACTATAACGAATAAAATACGACGTTTACACGGGTTTTACGATAACGAGAACGAAAAAAAATAAATTAGGGTCTGGTGTGAACAGTAAAATACTGTTCATCCAGAGAGGACAAAAGCGTTAAAAATGGTAAATTTATGATAACTCGTCTTAATACGAAAGCGTGGGCATAAGAAACGTTAAAATCGGGCTTAAAACGCGAAAGTTATGCTAGTTTTACTAAAACAGTAATTATAAACGTTTTAACTTATTAAACACAATTTTACCAAAACAATTAGATGGTGATTGAGCTATATAGACCTATATGTGGTATATATGTTAATCAAAGTTACTATATTACAAGGGAGAATTCATAATGAGCCCTCTTCGGGGTGGCGATCGACGAGTTGCTGGATTTACGATTTAAAGTGTCCTAGCTCCTCATTACTCACTACACGACCGTCGTTAATTATGATAGCCCGAACGATAGTATAATGAGCTATACGACCTATAAATAATCAAAGTGGATTACTACACTACAAGAAAAAAGTCTTTTAATGACACACAAAAAGTGTCAGAAAATGTCAAAAAAAGTGTCACTAAAAGACATTTTTTTTCACCTTCACTTATAAAAAGTGTCATTAAAAGTTCAGGTGGTAAAAGTATATAGTGACACAGTTTTCTGACACTTAATAGTGTCAGGATAGGTTGAGACCTTTTCTGACACATTCATGTGTCACTATAGGCTACATGTAGCAACTCTTCATAAGTCCATCTTTATACATACATCATAATCTAGCTGGCTATATTTATATGAAATTAACTAGTAAATAACAACAAAAAACTGAGAGTTTAAAATTCTGAAATTATGTCACAACGCATATAATGATAGAGACCAAGTAATTTTTTTGGGCCCCCCCCCCCCCCCCTAACCCACAAACAAGAAACGGACATCTTTCTCGAGTATAAAATGCAAGTACAATGATTATCGCAATTCAACTAAATATAACTCAGCTAAAAAAAGAAGAAAATAGTCATGCTTGATCTTCGCAATCCTCATGTCGCTTAATTGTTTCATGTAAATATTGCACGTACAAAAACTGCTCAAAGGCTTGCACGTATAGAAACTACATAACTGTGTATAACATAAACCTAGAAAACCTCATGTGGGTAAGATTTCATCATCATGGGTTGAACCATGTAAGATAAAAAAACAATAACAGGTCATTTGGGTCAAAAACAATAACACGTCAGTGGGTCAAATGGGTCATGAAAAGGGTTAGAATGGGTGTCCGAATATCAATACTTTCCGGCGACCACTGTGGCACCAATCAAAGACTACCATCGCAAAACATACCAGAAACTCGATTAAACTAAATAATAATGTGTATTCACTTCAACTTATTTATAGGTTTTGGTACTGAGATCAATTCGCAAAGCACAAGACCAACTGAATGTACTTACTTTGGGGAAGAAGAAATAGAATAGTATCTCGGCTGCAAGCGTGGGGCGACAGATGCAAAGAAAACACCAAGTGGAGGCTTAGCTGATTCCATGACCTCAAGGAGACTTCTCAGGCTTGCAACTATCAAGAAATGGACAATATCAGTCTACTTATCAATAAAATTAACACTGATTGAAAGTATAAGGCTATGAAAAAATTCCCAACCACGAAGTAATTGATCCTCATGTCGCTGATTGAAAGTATTCTGCAACATCATCTGTGTATGGAGTGGCAACAGATGTATCATCCTCATCATGAAGTAATTGATCCAACTCAGGCCACACCAACTCTTTCCTAAAGAAGCAAAGTTCAAGAAAATATTTTAAACTCATTCGCACAACCACTTATTGAAAACTAGTTGATTTTCAACATTCAAAAGAAAAAGTGTATTTCTCTAATACCATGCAGTGACAATTCATTCTATCGATACACTGGATCATCGCCCTAAGCCAACAGGAACAAGGTGCTTTGCACCTGTAGATAGTGAAAAGTCTAACGTTAGATAAAGGGAAAAGCATTCATAAAGCAACATGATAGAAAAACTGCCAATTTCTATATGCATTGCACTGATTAAGCTAGGAACCAGATAATCAATCATCCATCAATAACACATGATGCCATCCTTAATGTAGTAAACAATATATCTTTTTGAATATAGATGACATAAACTTGCTAGATTCTATTCAGTAGTAACATTCATAAATAACCACCCTCTGCTAAATGAAGTGTTATGATCAATTTCTAATACAATGCAATGTACCAACTTCAAAACATTGATCGTCACACTTCGAACTTAAACATGATAGCAATGGACCAGCTGCCTATTTATGAGATGGGAGTTGGCCTGAGGTAAGTGAGCACAAGAACCAAGTAAACAAGCTAACGAAGCACATATTTTATGGTGTTTCACTGAATTGAAGTCCCCGGTGTATCCTTATGGAACATAAAGTGCTTAAGTTACTAACATAAGCTGGCAAATGCAAATGACCACCCACTCAACGAAGCAATACTCTTATTTAAATGAAACTGGATATGTAAGGAAATTAACCTACCCTGCTCCACAAGTTTATCATCGACCACCTTTGCAATCTACATACGCAAAACAAGGCAAAAAAAGTGATATCAGCATCAATTAGCATTCAACAGAACATTCATAATGCTACAATTACTTAATTCATCAGAGAACACAACATAATGTTATGCATCACCTTGTTGAAATGCTCGTACTGTCTGTTACCAAGTCCAAACACTCCGTATTGAAGATTTTCAAGCCATTCACCTCTCTCTTCTCCCTCGGTAAACCATTTATAAAATCTAGCAGCATTATCTATCGGCTCACCACTCTATACCTACAAAACCAATCATCATAAACAATTTAATTAGCAGGTATTCATTAACCACCTACCACATTTTTACATTAACTTGATCAGATCCCAACATATGACTCAAAAAAGTGTATCAAATAAGCAACTTTAAATATACCAGATTCCAAAAACGATAAAACTTACGTAGCTAAAAAGAAAAAAGCAATAGATTCTTTCTTTAACTTCTCCTCATACTCATCATCCTCAACAGCATAATCATCCTACATAAAGTAAAGAAAATCAATTACGCTTTAAGAATCAATACCACTTCCAGATAAAATATCAACGAATCTAGTCAATCCATTTGCATCTAAATTTAATGGTTTTTATAAACCCAAATTTATATTTTGTTTTTTCTTGTATCACCCTCCCATCATTTATAACTGTTTTTCATAATTATTATCATGTTCTTTACTTAAGCCTGTATATATGGGATTTCCTTATTTTCTTAAATTCATTTATAATGGGTTATAGGTAAATACGTTATCTTAGTTTCATTTCATATAAGCATGCCCCAACCTATATATCTAAGCAATACCAAACACCCTCTAAGTCATTTATACCATGAACCGTCTAATGTCCTGGACATTAATAGTTTCTCAACCAATCAGATTTCAGTCTCTCCAAGTGAAATAAATAAATAGATCAGTAGTGTAGCTAAGCTGGGTTGAATTAGTTACTTAAGAGAAGAAATAAACTTACTGTTCAATAGTGAAAGCAAGAGTTATCAACAACATGCAATCCAACCCAATCTTGATGATTAACTAACTCATCAATTACCTGATACAACAAAAAAAATCAGATTTAAACTTAAGAAATCCAATACTATATGAAAAAATGAGCAACAAAAACTTGGAACTAATAGAGTACAAAGTCATAAGTTTGCACCTGAGTTCTAGGCACGTAAGAAACTAGCCAACAACGATGATTCCAAGCACGAGAGTTCATCAAGATATGGCGTCATGCTATGCGTCTTTACAACAGCTTCCTTCCTGCAGAGTCTCATGAACATAAATGAAAGTTATCTATTAGGGATGATTTCACTAAACAGAACACATTTAAATATAACAAAAAGATGAACGAATGAATAATGGACACCTGGAATTTCCATGCAGTTCCAAGAATCCGCCGTCAGCAAAAAAAAACAGATCACTGGAACACTAACCATAAAACAAGTCCATAATTCCCTATCTTTACGCAACGCAATATATATGACCAACCAATATCTACCTCAACATAAGGCTTTCACCTACATTAGTTATATACATCTCTAGTGCTTCAGGTTTTGATTACATGAATCATGTAAATGTGATTATCATGTAGTAAACAGGATCATGTAAATAATACAAGATGTGAACATACAACTTCTTTATAAATCAGCTGATGATGTGGAAAATCCCGACTGCTAAGAACCGTTAGCGAGCAGGAGTCACTTAACCGCAACTTCAAATCCGAACAAATTACGACCTAATTCCACCTGAAACCACATCGATCCCGTCAACACCTAATGTTTTCATTGAAGCATTTTATCAAACACTAGGGACACAACTACTAATGCTAACATTGAAGCATTTTATCAAACACTTGCACACGCGCTAAAAAATGCACAATATCAAAATACATTTTCGATTAAAATGACCATAATGAAAATCACCATAAAACATAAATAATATAACCACTAAACAAACATAGCTTAAATCATTTTATCATAACAATATCAAATCACAACAATAAAATGGAAGATAATCAAGCATATTATCATTATGAAAAAAAACCCCTAATTAAAATAAAAACAATATTTACAATTAAAATCAAATCCATGACGAGTTAAAGCCTAAATTCCATCATAATTATAACGATCATGTAACACTCAACATTCACAATATCTCAAAATAAACAAAATTTAAAAAAAAATAAAAAAAAAAAAAAAAAAAAAATAAAAAAAAAAAAAACAAAAAAAAAAAAACAAAAAAAATAAAAATTAAAAAAGAAATAAAAAAAAAAAAAAAAAAAAAAAAAAAAAATAAAAAAACGAATAAAACCGAATGAGTGATGATCTACGGTGAGCTTCGATTAAACCCTAACGAATTGAGTGATGATCTCGTGAACTATATGATTGAGTGAGTGTGAGAGTGATGATTAAAGCCATAACGAATTGAGAAAATGGGGAAAGTGTTTTTTGTTTTTTTTTTTTTATTAAATTAAAAAAGAAAAAAAAAAGGGGTTACGTGAGTCAAAAGGAGTCAAAATATTGTATGGTTATTTAGTCAAATCATTATTTAGTCAAAGTATAAATTAAAACTGTGCCACAAGTTAAAGTATACGCAATGTTTTGAAAACGGGGTTTCTAATCGACCCGGTTTAGTTATCGGGTCACCGGTTTAACCGGTTTGACCACCGGGTCAACTCGGTTTTGAAAAATAATAATATATGCAATGATACAAAAAATGTATATATATAAATCTTGAATATAACTTATATTGAGCATAAAAACCATATACTAACAAGTATAACATGTAAGAAATAAAATTATGTGTAAAAAATAAAGGGGGGGGGGGAAAAAAAAAAAAAAAAACCAAAACCCGTCGGGTCTCGAGAATCGGGTTACCCGTTCCCTTCAAAAAACCCGGCGGGTCTAACCGGCGTTTACAAAAAATATAAAACTGATTTAAAATTTGACTCCCTTTTTGTTGAACCGGAACCGGTTCAAAATCGGTTGACCCCTGCCGGTCGAACCGGGTTTTCAAAACATTAGTATAAAGTAGTTTTAAAAATCAGAAATTGAGAGTATAAAGTTTTTACAAATATATGTTAAAAAGTTTGAAGAGTAGAAAATAAACTTCACTTTAATACACTTAAATTTAACGATCCTTGTAAAAAAAAAAAACAAGCCCTTTATTTTTACATTTTTCAACAAGCTCAGGTACAAAACACGGGAGCAAACACAAATGTTCTGTTCATGTCTGGGTCGGTCCACGTCAGTTTCGATCTAACAAAGCATAATGGCTAGTTTTACTCAAGACTGAATCGGACCGGACAAAAAAACTAAATATGAGAGAAAGGACGGACCGAGGGCCGAAACGTCAATATGTTCGTATGCCGGTCCGTATGGTCCGGTTTCTTGATCTGGTCCAATCCGCGGTCTACTATGCTCATCTCTAGGTACAAGATAAACCTTTCCTAACACTTTTTTTTCGAGAAAAAAACTACATTTTTTCTCACTTTTTAAAAGTGTGAGTAAAAGTAAGACTATTACTCATATTTTTTAAAAAGTGTGGGTAAAACTAAAACTATTACTTACATTTTTTAAAAAGTGTGAGTAAAACTATACTTTTTCTCACACTCTACATAAAATGTGTGTACAAAGTAGACTTTTGCTCACATTTTTTTTAAAAGTGTAGGTAAAACTAGACTTTTACTTACATTTTATGTAAAGCGTGAGTAAAAATTTGACTTTTGCTCACACTTTTTAAAAGGTGTAGGCAAAACTAAACTATTACTTACATTTTTTGAAAAAGTGTAAGTATACATGTACTTTCACTTACATTTTTTTTAGTGTCATTAAAAATTGCGTCACTAAATGCCTCTCTTTTTTTAGTGGTACTTATACGACCTATATTGGATTAGGTTGCCTTCGGATTCCTTCGTGACGCATTTTCTATTATGAATACTTGTTGATTACCATTCACTCGAGGTGAGTTCATAGTCTCGCATTTCAATCTTTTCAATGTTTTATAAACCCGCGAGGGGAATACATGCTCGTTTACAAACTTGTATATTTTACTACAGTACAATTTCCTTTCAATACGTTGTGAGTTTATACCCCCATTTTCCTACAATTGTTTTACAAAATCTACGGGGTGAATTACATTGCTTGTTTTACTATTGGACACAAGTGTTTTTAAACTGTATGCTTATCCCAGATTACTGCCTGATTAATAATGCCTAAATACCTTATTTCCGTGAAGTCCCTATTTATCATGAACCGTTAATTGGCTATTAATAGTGAGGCTGGAGTTATGGATAGATCTATCGGGATTGACAATCCCCACCCTTACTTGGGTCACTAGTTTGATCGGGTGCATTTAACATTAAGAGGTGTCCGGGTGTTGGCAAGCATTCTATATACAGATTGGGGGAAAAATCTAGTTAAGTCTTCGGTGTCATGAGCTTAGTGCAATAATATATATTTTAGACTTTGTGAAATGTGTTTCCCTTGCTACATAACTTTTTTTTGAGTTCGGAATATGTACTTAGTCCAACCATTACGTTCGATCTTGTGGTCCACACTTTTAACATACTTCTTGATTTTAACTGAATCACTACTTGGGATTTCAGATGGATTTTCAGAAATAACACTTTTAAAAATGTTGTAGAATGGCTGACTATCATCTGAAATAATTCATTAATTATTTCAATATGGTTTTTACATAAGACCTATGAATTCACCAACATTAATGTTGACGTTTTAGCATTTTTTTTTCAGTAACTACTTTTTGCTAGTGGAGCATTGGGAGCAATTCGTGTCGCGCGGGGATATATATATTTTTGAAGGCTTAATAACATTTGAGTACTATTGACAAAACGTTTTGACAAATTGTTTTCTAATACATTATAAATGAACCAATTTAAAACTCTGATAAATTTTTTAAATTAAAATTAATGTTACATTTTATTAAACTCTCTTTATGAGGTCGGTTCTGTGACTTGTCCCTTGTGCTTGGAAGTCGCACCCCCGATGTTACCATTCCGCATTGCGTTGTCCTTTTGGGGTGTGACATTTTGGATGAACTTTATCCTTTTTTATTTCCCTTCAGGCGTTTTTTCTTGTTTCGCTGTTTCTTGTAACGGTGGTCACAATAGGGGTTGTTATGGTTCTACATTCCTCTTTTGACCCATTTGCATCCATTTATATACAAGACCATACAAAAGACCTTGACACTTTACAAGAACATTTACAAACCATTTTACTTTACTTGGGGGTTCAACATCGCTTCGAGCTCGACATCTACCTTAACTACTTGTCTATCATCGACAAGTACTTATTCACTTATACCTTTATCCACGCATTACTCTCTTCGCATTGAACCTACAAAACATTAAACATCTAAACCGTAAGCACGAAGCTTAGAAAGTAAACGGCAATATCATGACATTCTACTTCATTCATCAGATAAGCATCATTCTCATTCATCATTAGTCCATAAGACTACATTCATCATAACTATCACATTACACATTAAACACATTATAACATATCATACAAATCATTATATACCTTAAATGGGTCAATTTAGGCTTAACCACATCTTTTGCTAGTTTTGCCAAACTAGCCTCACATCTACTATTTAGTCCAAGCATTCTAACCAAGGCCTCCTAACTTTTCTTACATTAATCACATAACACATATATGGTGAAATCAATATAATTTCACATTATAACCGGTTTACTTACTTTGAATCCAAGCTAAGTTTATCAAGAACACCATCATCATCCTCACTTGCTTCTGTTAATACAAATAAACCGGCAAAAACATTTATTTCTATTTCACGATCTTCGTTTTATTGATGACAAAACTTGAAGTAACATTATGTTAAAACCTTCTCTAAAAACACAAGTTTTCACAAAATCACAAAGTGACATAAAAATGTGTATACATTATTTTATGTAAACCAAAACTTCACACAAAAATGTTTTCTAATTTCCTTCTAATTACATCATTCATGACCTAATCAAATGCAGCAAATCCAAGGGCAATCTCACAAGATTACATAAGATTTCCCAAGATCTTGAGAATCAAAATTCGGATTTGGTTACTGTAGGCCGGTTCCATTGGATTTGGCTGCCGGTTCCATTCTCCAATGGCACCGGCGGAACCGGGCTACAGTACTTTTTTGGCTATAAATACCAAGCCCCCCCAAAATAAAAATTTTTCCCCCCTTTCCCAAAAAAAAATTGTTTTTCACACACCTTCTCACTAAGAAATACTCTCTTATCTACTGATCTTTCTCTCTATTTCTTGCATACTCTTTCTTAGCTTCTTGTAGGTAATTTACTTCAAAGAAGAAATTACCAAGCTTTCATCCGAGACGATCAAGTACCAAGTACCTTGCATACGTTCTCCATAACTCCATCAAGATCACATTGTTAAGTCTTGACCATTACTTTGTAGTTGTTAGTCCATTCATAATTTGTATATCAAGTGTAGTTGTGATTGAATCGATTCTACCGTGTGAAGAATCCATCATTTAGCTTTGTATTATTGAAGAGGTGTAACCATCGTTGTAAGGCTTCTTTTCCGATCAAAAAGGAGATTGGTGACTAGTGTTTAACAAACTCTTGAGTAGGTAACTCAGAGAGTGGAGTAGGGCAAGGAAGGTGTCCTTGTAGCCGAACCACTATAAATACTTGTGTCCTGGTTATATCTCTCTAACTCTTTCCTTTACTTACTTTTACATTTCACGAACCAAAGATCAACATCAACTCATTTCACACAAAGTTTCAAGCAAAATTTTAAAAAGATAACAAATCAATCAAGAAAACTATTCAACCCCCCTTCTAGTTTTCCATAATTGGCATCAAGAGCTAGGTTACCAAAGTTTTTAAAATAAATTGTATTTTAAATCTTTAAAACGATTATGGATTCAGAAAACTACAAAGAAGGTCAATCTATGCAACGACCACCTCTATTCGAGGCAAACTATTTTATATATTGGAAAAACCGTTTTGAAACTTATGTGAAATCTAAAGATATTGATCTTGGTAATTAGTAGCTCCATGAACTATAAACCTACCACCAAAGACAAAGATGGTAAAGATATAGCTATTCCATATGAAAAATTTGATGAGAACCATAAGAAAATGATTTCCAAAAATGATGAAGCAAAAATGGTTTTATACAATGCTTTACCTAAAAAGGAATACGAAAGAATTTTCATGTGCGATACAGCTCAAAATATTTAGGATCATTAATATAAAACTCCATCAGGCAACAAACAAGTTAAAGAAATAAAAAAGATATCTTTTTGTACAAAAAAATAAGATATCTCTATAACCGATGATGAAACTATTGATTGTGCCTTTTCTAGATTTAATACAATCATTACATCACTCAAAGCACTTGATGAATCTTTTTCAAGTCGTAATCATGTTAGGAAATTCCTAAGGGGATTTCAAGTTCATATTCTAATTTTGTAATTAGATTGGATAATGAGATTGATTATCGTTTAAATAATAATCATCTTCATATTCAAAATCCTCTTACGATCACTTATTGAGAGAAATCACAAAAATGGTTTGTAGAATATGTTCAATTCTTCCTAATCCTAACCTTAGATGGTTAAAGGGTTCTCATTTGGTGAAGAAGAAATATTATGCTTATTTGATAAAGTAAGAGAGAGTTTTGATGAGAAGATAGTTTGAGTTTTGGGTTGTGCTTTTGAATTGTTTGAGCAAATTTACATATGTTGTGCATTTGCTCATGCTTGGCTTTTCAGAGATGACGACTTTACCAATTGCATTGCAAGGTAAATTACTTGAATATTTTAGACAAAACATTCAAGTCGCCAATCCTACTTCATTGTGTATTTTATGCATATATTTGCCAAATATTTAGAACACAACTATTAGACAAGTAGACTCAATATGACATCATCTACACAAGTGTGAGTTATGATCCGATGCATATTCTTATCGTCTTGGAAAGGGATGTCGTTATTTTCATATCAATCGAGTGTGATTGAGTATGCGGGTTTAAGATAATATCTCTTGTTATATTTTAATATAATCCTAAAGCTAGACAAATAAGAATTCGATTTCTTGTCCATACTCGAAAACTTGTCAATTAGATTCGATAATAACATCAATCATAGTTTGAATAATGAGTTGATATATATTCGAAATCTTTCTTGACCCTCACAAATCCTCTTTTAAAAGAAGAGAAATAAAGATTTTCATAGTGTGTTCCACTAACCTAAGACTAGTTGTAAGTGTGAGGTTGATAAGTAATGACAAGTTAATTTCTTACTTCAAGATTGTCATATATTTTGCGTGTGCGAAAAACTATTTGTTGTTATGCATAGTATGCATAGTTTTTGACATTTTATTATTATATGAATGATTTTTCTAATCATTTTAATACAACACACATCTTTTGTAAAAAACTATATGTTTATAAAAAAATATATAATTATGTGTGTGTGTTAGAGCAATGCAAGCACAAGCAAGGTTTAAAAATACACTTTCTTTTACTTAATTACCAATGTATTAATACAATCTTTTATTTTGTTTAACCAATCCAAGGTCAAACAACACAAGATGATGAAAATATTTAGACATTTTGTTGAAAGAGATATAATGTGTTGGAAATGTTTTAATGATGGGTTTTAACATATGATTTTAGGACATTATTTTTCCACACACTTGACAAACTACTAAACTCTCATTCCTAAGTGGGCTACTACACTCAAAATGATCTCCAAAATATTTATGTAACACTTGTAAATATAGTGATCTATGCCTATATGCAATGCACAAACAATTTTGCAACTTAACGCAAGAAATCTAGCATAATTCCTATTAGGCATAATCCGAAAACTAGTAACATACAAATAACATACATGGCACATGTGTTTAGATATATAATTAGCTCAATTACAAATATTAATGATTGCTTATTAATATCTATTAACCAAGTTCATCTATAAACGAGTTTAAAACAAAGTAATTACCCATAATCATTCTAACCATACATATAGGGAATATTCGTCAGTGTGTTTGTGTATTAGATTATTTAACGATGTATACTTAGCTTGAATTTGATTGAAGATAAAATAGTTCTCCCATTTCAAAATTATTAAGACATATTTTAAAGGGACTAATACACTATTGTTTCTAACGATAGTTCAATTAGAAATGCTCCTGACTCATGGCAAATGTAAAATACAAATTTTACGTTAAAACGGAAATCAAAGTTTTGACCACTATGTTGTATTTGGCATTTCTGACTTATTTAAGTTTAGAATGAAGAATTGGAAGTATTTTTAGATGAAAGCAGACTCAATTATCTTCGAAATGGCGGGTGGCACGACTTCTACGGACTTACGGTTGATTTTATATGATTTTTCGAAGCTTGCCAAAATCTGCTGAAACAGACAGACGGCCCGCTCGAAAAGGCCGACGACCCCAGACATATTAGGGTGGCGCTTCACGAACATTTAGGGGACCGTCACCTGAGACCTAATAACATGTTTTTTTATATTAAAATCATTTGGTAACTTAATTGTAGGGGAGTAAGACTTCAGGAAGTTGATTCCAGGTCATAAAAACGGGTTTTAGACATCATTTTACCCTAGGACTTACAAAGATTATTTTTACTCTTTCAAGATAGTATACTAGGTATTAAAAATATAACAACAAAACTAATACGAAATCAAGAATCAAACACTTTTTATTGTAATCTCCTTCAATGGGTAATTTGATACATGGATCGTACTCTATTTTAAAAACCATTTGTTTTGAAAACTAAAGCGACGTGGTTCTGATACCAATTATGGAAACCGTAGGGGGGGGGGGGGGGGTGAATACATTTCTTTTAAAATATAAGATGAAAGATTTTATCGACACTTTGTTGGCTCCTCGGTCACATTATCTATATGGGGACCGCCTAGTTCATAAGGGGGCCGCCTTATTTAAAGGGACCGCCTCAGAAGAGGTTTTCAGACTAGATCATTTGTATCAAATCATCAATCAAGTTTGACGCAATATGAGAAGTGTCGATAATAGATTTACAATTACTAGTGCATATTCTACCAATATATCCACACTCACAATGTTTACTACAAAGAGCTACACAACCATAACTAACACAACATACACAACAATTCACACAATCATAAGCACAATACAAGTGTAAAAGTAAAGCGATAAATGTAAAGACATAAGTAAAGAGAAAGGTAAAAGAAAATGCAAACTGACAAGATGATTTATAGTGGTTCGATCACGAAGCTCCTCTTCACCATACTCCACTCCTCGAGTATCTAACTCGAGAGTTACTTCACTAATCAACAAGCTCCCTTTCGGCCGAGAAAACCTTATACCAATGCTTACATTATTTTCCGACACTAAGCTAGATGTCGAGTCCTTCTTCGGGTACAACCAAACCCGTTATGTTTTATGGCCCAACATAACAAACCTTGTATTTTATGGCCTAAACACATAAACCGCGTCGCTTACATTATTTTCCGACACTAAGCTAGATGTCGAGTCCTAATCTTAGCTAGAACCAATCTACCACTTCACCAATGTATTTTTAAGGCATAAAATACTAACCAACCCACAATCAACCCATCCAAATATATACATCATTTGGATCTACACACTACTAAAGATTGGAAGACATAGACTCGATCTATATGTAACAAATGTTACAAATGGACTAACTAGACTACATAACTTCGGATCTTGAAGATGACCGAAGTTCTTCTCTTGCACTTGAGGAAAGAAGAAAAGGATAGAAGATTGAATCACATTTAAACAAGATTAAACAAGTTAAATGATCAAAGGTTTAGAGAGATTTTATGAGATCTAGAGAGAGAAAGAACTGAGAGAAATTCGTGCAAAAGGGTTGTGAAAACAGTTGGAGGTGACCCACTATTTATAAGAGCTGAAAGCTGACAGTCTGGCAACGGCGGTCCCGGCAGTCCCTTATATATAAGGGGACCGCCATGCGTATAAGTGGGTCGCCGCCTAGACTCCGCTCCCTTTTTTGTCTTTTTGTGGGGAAGGTTGTATCTGGTATAGAAGCTTCCATTTTGGGGGGAAAACCAGATTTCAAATTTTATATTTAAATAAAACATTTCTTTTATTAAAAAGTATTTTGTGTTTATTTATTTTTGTGAAAAATACTTTTGTAGAAATGTAATGGTTAAGAAAAAAATATTTTTCTTTAATCATCCTCCAAGTTTAATTTGTTTGTACATACCTTACGTGATTTATGTCGGGTACAAACAAATGTCGGTGTTGATGCAGACTTGAGACATCGAGTGTTGTTGATGCATGTATGCATTGATGATTTGTGATTACGAGTAACTTGTGCACTTTACGTTATGTATTACAAGTTACATGTTTGTCATCACCAAAACATAAAGAGATCGTATAGATTAAATATCGTAATATTTGCACTAACAGTTACTATTCTTAATACTTTAGACAATTTAGGCAAGTTTGATGGCAAAAGTGATGAAGGTTTCTTTGTTGGATATTCTTTGAGTAGTAAAGCTTTTAGGGTATACAACACTAGAACCAGGAGGGTAGAAGAAAACTTGCATATTGGGTTTTTAGAGAATAAACCTATGATAGAAGGGAATGGTCCAAAATGGCTGTTTGATATTGATTCTCTAACCCAATCTATGAACTATGTACCAGTTACTGCAGGTACAATTTCTAATGACTCTGCAGGTACATCAGAAGAAATCAGTCAAGATTGCATTGTGATGCCAATTTGGAAAGATACTTCATACTTTGATTCACCTACCAAGGATGTTGATAATGGTGAACCAAAAACTGCTGATGATGCTCAAAAGCAGGTTGAAGATGGTCCAAATAATGAGAATGCTGAACAAGAAAGGTTTGCAGATGATAGCAGTACTAAAGATGTTAATGCTGCTGGGCAACATGTTAATACTGCCAGTCCTGATGTTAATACTGGTAGTCTTAAACTTAATGTTGTTGGCCCATCAGTTAATACTGCTAGTTCAAATGAACATGATAGCCCTGAAGACATGTTCACCATGGGAGTTAGTTCTACACTTGAAGCCACTCATATTGAGTCCTTCAGTGATGAAGATGAACCAGAAGTTGATTTGGGGAACATCACAAATTCCTATACAGTTCCAACCACTCCCAATACAAGAATTCATAAAGATCACCCAATTGATAATGTGATTGGTGATGTGAAGTCATCTGTTCAGACAAGAAGAATAATAAAACCTACTTCTGAACAAGGGTTTCTCAGTGATGTATATGAACAGAAAACACATGATACCCTGAGTACTTGTTTATATGCTTGTTTCCTATCACAGATTGAACCAACAAGCATTGTTAAAGCTCTATCTAATTCATCATGGGTGGAAGTAATGCAGGAAGAACTTCTGCAATTCAAACTTCAACAGGTTTGGATACTGGTGGATTTGCTTAATGGAAAGAAGGCCATTGGAACAAAATGGGTCTTCAGAAACAAGAAAGATGAAAGGGGAATTGTGATTAGGAACAAAGCAAGGTTAGTTACACAGGGTCATAGACAAGAAGAAGGTATTGATTATGAAGAAGTGTTTGCTCCTGTAGCAAGAATTGAGGCAATAAGATTGTTTTTGGCCTATGCTTCTTTTATGGGTTTTCTGGTATATCAAATGGATGTAAAGAGTGCTTTCTTATATGGAACCATTGAGGAAGAAGTCTATGTTACTCAACAACCATGATTTAAAGATCTTGACCATCCAGACAAAGTTTATAAGGTGGTTAAGGCACTTTATGGTTTGCATCAAGCACCAAGAGCATGGTATGAAACTTTGGCTAACTATCTGTTAGGAAATGGGTTTAAAAGAGGCAAGATAGATCAGACATTGTTTATAAAGAAGCAAAAAGGAGATATTTTGCGTGTACAATTGTATGCTGATGACATTATATTTGGCTCTACAAACAAGGAGTTATGTACTGGATTTGAGAAGCTAATGAAGGATAAGTTTCAGATGAGTTCTATAGGAGAACTTACTTTCTTTCTAGGATTACAAGTACAATAGAAGGAAGATGGAATATTTATCAGTCAGGATAAATATGTAGCTGAGATTTTGAAGAAATTCAACTACTCTGATGTGAAGTCTGCTTCAACTCCTGTTGATTTGGAAAAGCCTTTGGTCAAGGATGGAGATGTTGATGATGTTGATGTACATCTCTATAGATCTATGATTGGGTCTTTGATGTATCTCACAGTATCTAGACCAGATATCATGTTTGCAGTATGTGCATGTGCTAGATTTCAAGTTGCTCCAAATACATCACATCTCTTAACAGTCAAGATGATTTTTAGATATTTGAAAGGCAAACTAACTTTAGGCCTTTGGTATTCTTGGGATTCTCCATTTGAACTTAGGTTGTTTCTATGTTAGTGATATGATGAGAGCACCAAGATTAGAAGTCTGCTGGAGGTTGTCAGCTTTTTGGAATAGGTGATATCTGGCAGTGTAAGAAAGCAAACTGTGGTTGCCACTTCTACAACTGAAGCTGAATATGTGGCTGCTGCTAGTTGTTGTGGACAAGTACTCTGGATTCAAAACCAATTGCTGGATTATGGGTACAATTTTATGAATACTGCCATTAATATTGACAATAACAGTACTATTAAAAAATGATCTGTATTATGAAAATCATGTTTCAACATTCTAAAACAAAACATATAGAGGATTAGGCATTATTTTATAAGAGATCGCCAAAAGCTAAAAGTTAATACAAATGGTTTTAAAATTTCATACTACTTATAATGTGGCAGATCTTCTTACAAAGGTTTGATGAGGCAGATTTTTGGTTACTTGGCCTTAAGTATCTGGCTGCATTAATCCTTAAATATCTATATCTCTTTATGTTTTTATTAAAGTTTTGTAAAGGATTAATACTGTTAGACTTATCCATTAGTACTGCTAAGTATAATTAAAACTGCTAGTTATACTTAAGACTGCTTGTTAAAACTGTTAGTCATATTTAATGTTGTCAAGAAGAAAATACTTTGGATTTTGTATTTTTGGCTATGAACTAACATCTGCAGGTAAAAGCATATTGAATACCTGATATTGAATGCTTCACCTTTGAAGTAATGTTTGAGAGAAAGTTAATGATCTTGGATCACAGTTTTTAACTTTTATTCATGGGTTATGCTTAAATATGGATCCTCATGAATTCTCACATGTCTATCTAGTCTTTTCTAGTGTGTTTGTGATGAATAGAGGCATGTTGTTGTATAATTATTGAAGACAGAGTTAATACTGATAGACTTCTGTTAATACTGCTAGGCAAAAAATTACTACTGCCAGCAAACGTTAATGCTGTTTTGAGATGGACCTGGGCACCAAAGTTACAACTGTTTGACCAAATTCTTATCTCTTGAAGCATTGTTTGAGGGGAGGCTCCTTATTAATACAACCAAAAAGATAGATGAAATGATGTGTTATATCATAAGTATGTTCAAAAGAATCAAACAGATCTAGGCATATCAAAAGAGGTCGAGACACCAAGATACCTCAGTCTAGTGGTCCTCCTGACAAAGGTTGGTGATGAGGCTGTCCATAAGGAGTTAGGTGATAGAATAGAAAGGGCTGCCACTATTGCTTCTAGCTAAGAAGCAGAGCAGGACAGTGATAACATCAAATAAGACCTAATCCATGGCAACACTTAACGGATCAACTACTTAGGGAATTAGTTCAAGTAGTGGTCCCAGGTGCCAAGATACCATAATGGGGGATGTGGATGCTCAAACTAGGTTTGAGATTACATCTAAAACAGTCTAATGATCCACCTCTCTCAAGAGGTTACACACTTAGAAGTGGGGAAGACAGTATGAAACTATTAGAATTGATGAAATTTTGTACACAACTGTCATATAAAAACAGAAAGAGTGTCTTGGTAAGCCAAAAGAAATAAGATGTGTTATCAACTGCTAAAGCTTATGGTAAAGCAGCAAAAAGGTCAATGAAAGGTTTGAATGCATCTTCTTGAGTATGATGAATACTTTTAAAGAAGAAACTTGAAAATTCAAAAGATGACCATCAAGTTTAGGGGAGGATTGTTGTGACTTAAAAGACTTCATGGATTCTTAGAAGTTACTACTGCTCAGTGCTGCTGGTGAAAGGATTACAACTATTTGAAGACTTTCTACTATCAAGAGGATAAAGACGAATTAAAGAGATAAAGATTGTTTGGAGAACAAGAATACTTGTGAAGATAAGTATTGAGATATTTATGTATAAGATATACAAAATGTATTTATTTAAAAGATTACGTTTATGTTTAGAAAAGATTAAGATATCTTAGGAATGTATTGTAAGCCGACTAGGACTCCTTAGTCTATAAAAGGAGGCTCTAGGGCATTAGTTTGGAGAACAATAATACTTGTGAAGATAAGTATTGAGATATTTACGTATAAGATATACATAATGTATTTATTTAAAAGATTACGTTTATGTTTAGAAAATATTAAGATATCTTAGGAATGTATTATAAGCCGACTAGGACTCCTTAGTCTATAAAAGGAGGCTCTAGGGCATTAGTTGAGAGATCAGTTTTGCATATAAGTCTTAGTTGTCAAAGTCAATTAAGAAAAGCTTCAAGGTTGTAAACCCTAGTACTAAGTAAAGAGTACTCGTATTACTGATCTAATAATATTAGAGCGTTTGGTTATATCTTTGTTTGTTCAAGATTACTGTTTTATTCATAATACTTCTAGGTATTAAGGTGTAGATTCCGCATACACTTTAATATACATACAAAGTTTCTATAACAAGTTATTTTGGATTCATCCAAGGTAATTTAACCTTAGACAACCTAAGGAATCGATCTAGGTTTGGGATCAACAAATGTTATCCTCATGCACTCTTAGATGATGGTATCCGGACTTAAGGTCTATCTTAAAGAAGTACTGTGATCCTTGAAGTTGGTCAAATAAGTCATCAATCCTGAGGAGTGGATAACGGTTCTTAATGGTCAACTTGTTCAGTTCTCTATAATCAATACACATCCCAAAGGAACCATCCTTCTTTTTAACAAATAATATCGGTGCTCCCTAAGGCAACAAGCTTGGTCGAATGAAACCTTTGTCCTGGAGTTCTTTGAGTTAACCCGACAACTCCTCCATTTCAGAAGGTGTCAATCGATAGGGAGATTTCGCGACTGGTATTGCTTCAGGGACTAACTCAATCTGAAATTTGATTTCCCAAACATGGGGTAATCCTAACAGGTCATCCAAAAACACTTCGGGAAAATCTCTCACCACTACCATCTCTTCTTGTTTCTGTTCCTTTACACTCATTAAATGTCTCGCTTTCTCTTTCGGTCTTTCTCCTAGCACTTTAAGTACCTTGCCGTCTAGTAGAGGTATTCTAACTACCTTCTCGTGAAAAATTATCTCAGCCTTATGGTTGGACAACCAATCTATTCCCATGATCACATCGAAACTCCCGCTTCCAAACAATATCAAAATAATATCAAACTCATGACCTTCTATTTCTAGTTTGTAACCCTTAATGACCTTATCAATCTCTACTAGCTACCCACTAGCTATCTCAATCTCATAACTGAATCCTAAGTCACTGGGCTCTATACCTAACAAAGGTACGAAAGTAGTGGAAAAAAACTATAGTCGGCACCAGAGTCAAATAAGGTAGTGGCATAATTATCGTTTAGAGTAAATGTACCCGTCACGATGTTCGGGTCCTAGCGAGCCTCCTCTGCTGCCAACATTAATTCCTTTCCTCTTGCCTAGTTCCCTTGGTTTCCATGACCCTAACCCCCATTGTTAGCTAAATCTTGGTTTGGACGGTTCCCTCCCGGCCCTTATGCTCGATTCAACCTAGGACAAGCTGACTGTAGTGATCGGTACTTCCACACTCATAGCATGCTCCACGAGTAGCTGCGGGGGTTCTCGCATTCACCGGGTTTAAATTCCTAGGCACAACTCTACAATCCTTGGAAAAATGACCTGGGCGGTTACAATTGAAACATGTGCAACAAGGCGCCTCAGGTGGATGGTAAGTGTTATAGGTGGTACACTTGGGTACCGTACCCGTGTTCTCTCTCCTGACAGGGTTGGTGGTTGTAGCAAAGGCATTTCCATTCCTTGTCCTTTTGTTGTCATCTCTCACATTCCTATACTTTCTAGGTTCTCCCTTATTTCCTATCTTTTCATGGTTCTTTTTGATGGATCCCTTCCTAAGGGATTCATCAGTCAGTGTGCCATAATATATAGTATAACTTAATATACTATGATACCCATAATACGGTCCTAAGGTGTCAACACCAATTTGTGTGAACGATAATACTAAATACGCGTGAGTCGTGATACATTTATAACTACGTTGTTGGCCACCGTATTTATACCCGTATCCTTTCCCAGTTGTACCTAGCATTAGGCTCACACATTTCAATGATTGACTTAACTAATATGATACACTATGACCATAGAAGCACGTATAAGTGAAACACCGCGCACATAGATCCTATAACACAACTATATGAAGGTTCCTAGGTTATAGTCTAGGCCAAACCACCTAGTTCTCTATAACCTTGGCTCTGATTACCAATCTGTCACACCCCGACATAGGTGGAAACTCGGGCATGCGACAAAGAATGATCAATCATAACACAAGATACAAGATAGAGAAAATTAAAATGCATTAATGAGTGTCATGATGATTATTCATCTCAAGTACAGACTTGAGTGAGGTCCCAATCAAGAACACAACAAATAGTCGCCTACAAAACCAAATGCCCACACATGGGTCTAAACAATCTTAGAACATTATCCTCAAGAAAACAATTCCATAACATACTTCAAAAAGCAAGACCTCTCAAACATGATCCATACAGGATACACTTAAAGTCTGCTATCTCATATCTCAATCTTAACGATCATTCTCTTCACCTAAAAATGATACTCGAAAACGTCAACAATAATGTTGGTGAGCTTGTAGGTTTGATTTAAAACCCAGTCGATGTGCCAATATTTTCAACAATAGACAATTGTGCAATATGACAGTGAATATATGCAACCAAACCCATGACTTAGCACCCCCGCTAATCATGTACCATGACCTAGCATCCCCGCTAGTCATCAAAGCAGCATATACCAATGCTCTTGGATTCGCAACTTCAAATGTCACTTACGTACCTAAGGGCCTACCAGCTGGAGCAATTACTTAGGGCAGGACCACCACAAAACATAGCAAATCCTTGCTAATCACATACATTTCTGTGCATCTCGATGCAAGTAAGTACAATCAAACCACATAATATTCATATAGCAGTCATAAGCACATAAATTGTCCCAAAAACAAAACTACATTTTGCACAGAAAGAAAACACATTCAAAATACATTTGTAACACCCCCAAAATGGGTCACAACGGAATATGATGTTCTGGGGGTGTTACTTCATAGATCAATAGCACAAGATATGAGAACGACCTCTAAAAGAGTCGTTTAAAAACTAATACATTAGATTTCATAAATGGTTTGTTACAAAAGCCCATAGGCTTAAATTGTTCAACTTGAAAAGTAAAGATTTCACAACATAACAATATCCCAAATGTAATGCACGCAAATCTTTATAGTGATATGACTTCAAAAGACGACCATCCAATGTACCCATGACTTGCACCTTATTGACCTGAGAAAACATGCTTAAAACTGTCAACAATAATGTTGGTGAATTTATAGGTTTATAAATTTAATGAAGCGGATAGCAAGATTTACCTGTAATAAAGCAACGAATACAATATCACAAAAATGTATTACGATATGCACTAAGCTCATGACACTAAAGCTAAATAATGTATGTATGTCAATTAAATATAAATGATGGTGCTCAATGTAGATGTTCAACCCGTAACATCTATGAGTCCGAAATGGTAGACGTTCGTCGTTTCCGGCCAACCGGTAAACTAGCAGGTGCTACTTGCCAGAACGGAGATGTTAATTCCCAAATAGATCTATTCATAACATTCTCGCTTACAATCTATTAATTAACAGTTCATGATGATGGGCATAGTGGGTTATAGCTACTTAAGCAAACTCGTAATAATTGAATTAAAATGTACTTGCATCCATTTTGTAAAACAAATATGATCTCATCCCCGAGATTTGATAAATGATTGAAAAGTGTAAGATGAGGACTATAAACTCACATCAAGCAATGATAACGGAATAGCAAGGTAGTGGCATGAAAAACGTTGCAAAAGACTTTATCTGCAACCTAAGTAAAAAATAATACATATTTACTAAGAAAATATAAAACTAAATACTTGCAATCTCGTCCCTAGTGAGTGCTTGAGCTCCATTTAAAATAATGATGTTTGAAAACGAATTCTCATGTTAAAGTGGTCAACTTTATTGGGTTAATGCGTTCAAAATATAAGTATGCAATTTACGACATCGGACTTTTTGGAAACTAGGTCACATATACTCTAAAACATTAGTTCGGTTCGACCCTTGGTTTGGTCTCTAAGTGCGTCAATTAATTAGACGAAATAGTGGCGTTTAACTAATTGAATAAGTGTAATTATAATTTAGTTTTACTATTTGACGACTTGGTGTTTTACAATATAATTATGGATTTGTTAGTTAACGGTAATGAAAACTAAAAATACATTTGACATCTCGGCCAGGTCATCTATAACTTTCATCTTTTAAGTTTTGTCCAACGAGATCGTTTAAATGGTCGAAATTATGGCTAAAGGGGTGTATGTCGCGGCTGGCTTCCAAAACAGAAACAATTTACTTGGTTAAAAGTTTTAACACGCTCTAGCCGCCTAAGTTTGATCTCAGATTACGACATCGTTAGTCCATATTAGGACAATCTAAAAACAGCGTTGTAATATCGGACATGTCACCTTTAATACATATTTTTTAGGTTTAGGGATTTGGGGTCGTTATCGGGGATAAAAATAAAGCAAAAGTAGGCGTGCTCGCAAGATGGTCTGAGCGGAATCATGAACACATGCACACAATAACCAGCCTATTTCAACTGTGATTTGCAAGCTCGTTTCTAAATGAAAAGTGCTCATTTTTCTTCCTAATTAAAGATGGTACATTAGGCTTAAAATAATAGTATTTGGTTCGCTTGAACATTAGGTAGTGGTGTCGTAATAACCTAAGAAAAGGGGCTCGTTGGCTGTTTTAAATCAAAGAAAAGAAATGGCAGTTTCTGTCGTCTAACTTTAAGCCCTTCTAACTTCGTCGTTACTTGACGAAAACTAGTAATTCCAGGGGAAAAACAATTCCTTACACGTCCTTTATAAGTAATAATTAAGGTTCGCTTTTATGATCATTCCTAGTGGTCGAATGATGTACCCAAAACTACCCATGTAACCTGCGATTTATACAAGTTACAACAGATGCGCTCTTTTTCTTTTTATTCAATAACGTGACCAAGCCACAAAATGGCTGGTCTTCTACACCTATATCCCTAGCATAAGCATGGCACACGTTTTATTAGCCGCCTAACCAGTTTTATGGGGTTTTATTGCTTATTCGATCTACATTAGTAAGTAAATAGAAAAAGACATATTTTGTTTTTATCAGATTTCAAGCACACCTCTATGAACATATAAATTACGTAAACAAGATAAATAACAAGGAATGATAGCTCACAGAAACTCAAGGACGAACGCGTTGAGGACTTGACCCAAGAATGATGATGAACACACGTAGCCTTTTTACCCCACATGTATACACGAATCAAACACCCAAACCAAAATCAAACACGACTATTTCACTCCTTATGATTGCAAACACGTACCTATACTTGCTGCCTTAATGCGATTAACCAATAGGGAGACTCAAAACTAAATAACTTAGTTAGGGTTTCTTAGGTTTAGGGTTTATGATGAAGGTGATGGTATGATGGTGTGTTGTATGTCAGTCAAAAACAAGGGTAGGAGGACAAAGAGACCCATGGTGTGATTTATGAATCTGATAATGTGGTAGTTCTTGTGTTTTTCTTATTTGAGTTTGCAAAGGAGAATGCAAGTCTTTATATACTTACATAATATTGCAGGCATAGTATTTCAATAGAAGGTCACGTTTCTATGTTATCTCATATATGGCAAGGGATTTTTAGGGTTTAACATGGTCAAGGTACATGGATAAGAAGGGGCTTACTGTTGTGGGTTGCGTGTGAAGCAGATACATGGGAAACTCGGCTAGACTTATCACGTGAGGTTGAGGGGTTTCATAAAAGGAATTATGGGCTTTATCCAAAGGGTTTTAGAGTTATATTAAGATAAAATCTTGCAAAATTTTATCCTTAAACGAGAATCTACTGATTTTGTAGAGTGCAAAAGACATACACAAAATTTTTGTTTATTCTTTAAGGATGTATTAGTTACTAGTATTAGGTTTATGTTTTAAGAAGTTTTATTGTGTGTATTAATTGAAAAACACGAAAGGAATACAAGACTTGCTTGTTTACTCATTAGAGTTAAATAATAGGTGGTGGTGAAAGGGTAAAAATGACATACACCCAATTTTGGTTAGCTAAGTCATAGAAAAATGTTAACTAAGATGTTTAGCTTAAGCGTAGGCTTATTCACGATATTAAAATGCCTCGGTTAAGTTTTACTTATTAGGGTTTAACTAGGTGATTTAAAATAAAAGTAAACACGTAAAAATGTTATAAATAGAAAGAAAATTGAGTGATTGAAATCGTAATATGACCTGAAAACACGGGGTGTTATAGTCTTCCCCCGTTAAATGAGCCTTGTCCTCAAGGCTTAAGACGTGGCACTTGACGACGGTGCGGTCTTGGTGAAGAGATGTGGGTACTTCTGCTTGAATTGATCCTCATGTTCTCGGGTAAAACCAGGACCTCGTTTAGAGTTCCATCTAACCTTAATGATGGGAATGCGACTTCTCTTCAATTGTTTGATTTCACGATCCATAACTTCTACTGGTTCTTAGACAAAGTAGAGCTTGTCATCAACACGTAGTTCTTCTAACGGAATCACAAGTGATTCATTGGACAGACACTTCTTTAGATTTGACACGTGGAACGTGTTATAATTGTGGTGGTAGCTCAAGTTTATAGGCAACAGTTCTGACTCTCTTGATCACCTTGAAAGGGCCGACATACCTAGGGTATAACTTCCCCTGTTTGCCAAAACGCACAACTCCTTTCCAAGGTGAAACTTTTAACATGACCCTGTCACCAACTTGAAATACCATTGGTTTACGTCTAATGTTTGCAAAGCTCTTCTGTCGGTCACGAGCGGCCTGGATTCTGCTTTTGATTTGGATGATCTTCTCTGTGGTTTCATGAATTATTGCAGGACCAGTAAGCTGAGCATCTCCAACTTATGCCCAACACACAAGTGATCGACACTTTCGTCCATACAGTTCCTCGAATGGTGCAGCCTTTATGCTGGTATGGTAACTGTTGTTGTAAGATAATTCCACTAATGGTAAATGTCTATCCTAATTCTTTCCAAAGTCTAACACGTAAGCGCGTAACATGTCTTCTAAAGTTTGGATAGTCCTTTCACTTTGACCGTTAGTTTCGGGATGATAGGCTATACTCATGTCCAATCGAGTTCCCAATGCCTTATTATGTGCTTTCTAGAATAGTGATATAAATCTACCATCACGATCGGAGATAATAGAAACAGGTACTCCATGTCGGGTGACTACTTCCTTCATGTACAGTCTCATCAACTTCTCTATTGGATCATTTCTCTCATTGGCAAAAAATGAGCAGACTTTGTAAGACGATCAACGATCACCCAAATAGTATCATAACCGTTTGTCGTCTTAGGGAGTTTAGTGACAAAATCCATGGTGATTTTCTCCTATTTCCATTCCAGAATATCTGGTTGAACCAGCAAACCAGAAGGTTTTTGATGCTCTGCCTTGACTTTGGAGCAAGTCAAACACTTGCCAACGTAGGTGGCGATGTCAGCCTTCATGTTGGGCCACCAATATAATTGCTTCAGATCTTGGTAGATTTTGTCGGAACCCAGATGAATTGAATACTTTGACTTATGGGACTCGTGCATGATCAGAGTCCTTAAGTCACCAAAGCATGGTACCCAACTCCTGTTGTTCAAACATAGAGTTTCATCAGTACGGGGTTCCAACTTTTCCTTTGGGAGGTCTTTTCTGAGCATGCGTCCAACATCTTCAGCACTGAGGTTTTCTGGCTTCAATGCTTCGGTCTGAGCTTCAAGGATTTTCTTGGGAAGATTCAAACCTATTGTCACAACTAAGGCTCGAACTCTTAATGGTCTAGACCGTTCTTTCCTGCTCAAAGCATCAGCAACAACGTTTGCTTTCCCCGGGTGATAACGTATGTCACAATCGTAATTACTAAGAAACTCCAACCAACGTCGTTGCCTCATGTTCAACTCTTTTTTATCAAGGATATGTTGTAAGCTCTTGTGGTTGGTAAATACGATGCACCTTGTTCCTTATAAGTAATGTCTCCACGTCTTTAGAGCGAACACCACAGCTCCAAGTTCCAAATCATGAGTTGTGTAGTTTTTCTCATGGATCTTCAGTTGTCGAGAAGCATAGGCTATAACTTTCTCATTTTGCATAAGCGCAGCACCCAAACCCTTATGCGACGCATCGCAATAAACAATGAAGTTTTCTAATCCTTTAGGCAAGGCCAAAATGGGTGCACTACACAGCTTTTGTTTAATCAATTGAAATGCAGCTTCCTTCTTTTCTCCCCAGTCAAACTTCACATTCTTCTAAGTCATCTTAGTCATTGACTTTGTCATCTTGGAGAAGCCTTCAATGAATCTTCTGTAATAACTGGCGAGTCCTAAAAATTGGCGGATCTCTCTTAGACTCTTAGGAGATGCCCAATCTTTAATTGACTCGATCTTTGCAGGATCTACATGAATGCCTTTGCTATCAATCACGTATCCGAGAAACTGTACTTTTGGAATCCAAAACTCACACTTGGAAAATTTTACGTACAACTCCTCTTTCTTAAGAAATTCCAAGATTAGTTTGAGATGCTCTTCATGCTCTTCCTTGTTCTTTGAATAAATTATTATATCGTCGATAAAGACAATCATAAACTTATCCAAATAAGGTTTGCACACCCGATTCATGAGGTCCATAAATACCGCCGGTGCGTTTGTCAAACCAAAAGGCATTACTTGAAATTAATAATGCCCATAACGCGTCCTAAACGCGGTCTTGGGAATGTCTTCTTCGCAAACTCTCAACTGATGGTAACCTGATCGTAAGTTGATTTTCGAGTAGTCACTCGACCCTTGAAGTTGATCAAACAAGCCATCAATTCTAGGAAGTGGATAACGGTTCTTCACCGTTAAATTGTTTAGTTTACGATAATCGATGCACATGCGAAAAGATCCGTCTTTCTTCTTGATGAACAAGATCGGGGCTCACTAGGGTGAAGAGCTGGGTCTTATGAATCCCTTGTCAGATAGTTCTTGAAGTTGTTCCGCCAGTTCTTTCATTTCAGATGGTGCTAGCCGATAAGGCGCCCGTGCTACATGTGTAGCACCCGGTACCAAATCAATTTGGAACTTTACTTGTCGAGCTGGTGGAATACCCGGCAAGTCTTCAAGAAAGACTTCAGGAAAGTCTTTGACAATCAGCACGTCCTCAAGTCACTTCCCCTTTGACTTGTATTTGGCCTCCTTCGTGGTAATGTGTGCCAAAAAGACATCACATCCCTTTGACAAATACTCTTGTGCTTTAGTGCACGAAATGATATTCAGTCGGGATTCCTCCCTTTGGTTGTTTCCATTGCTTTGAAAAATTAACATTTCTCTTCCGAAAGGAACACGTACAGTCTTCTCGTCACAGATGATCACTCCATGATACTTTGTTAACCAATCCATTCCAATAATGACGTCAAAACTATCGAGTAGGACAGGCATCAAGTCGATGTTGAAAGGGTGATTCATGAAGTTTAGAGTGCAACCTCGAATTATGGTGTTAACTCTTATGATTTTCCCATCGGCTAATTCTACGTCATAAAAAATTTCTAATGTAGTGGGGGTAATGTTAATCAAGGCACTAAAGATATTAGATACAAAGCTCCTATCCGCACCAGTATTAAACAAAATTTTAGCATAACGGTTGTTGAGGAGAAACGTACCCGTGATAACGTTAGAGTCCGGGCTAGCATCTCTTCCTCCCAAAGCATAAGCTCTTCCTTGAGCTATGTCATTCCCATTGCCATTCCCACGGTTCTTTAGTTTTGGGTAATTCTTCTTGATGTGTCTAGTGTTACCACATTCATAGCATGCTCCTGCCTTTTAATCTTATTGTTGTTGTTATTGTTGTTGGCGTTGACCCGATAATCATTGGTAGTATGACCATACCTCTTGCAGTTTCCACACTTAGGTGCACATTGCTCGGTGTGGTGGTAGTTGCACTTGGTGCACAGAGGTAGATTTCTAGTATAAGCCTTCTTTTCACCAGAGCCAGCAGTGTATGCCCTAGCTACATTTTGGTTCTTGTGGGGTTATTGATTGTTTCTTGATGAATCATCAGCCTTCCTCTTGTTGTCATTCTGCCTTTCTGCATAAGTGCGTAGTTTTTTATCCATCAAGTCATTGGCTAACTCGATATCATCATCAAGAGTTTTGGGTCTTGCAAACATGACATTCCTATGAATGTTATCAGGAAGTCCACTGATGTACTTGTCAACCTTTTTGGTCTCATCAGTAAGAAATTTGGTGCACATCAAGGCTAGTTCTTGGAAACGCTAAGTATAGGCTGCAACATCATTTCCCCTGACCTTAAGATTCCACAGTTCAATTTCAAGTTTCTTGATTTCACCTTTTGGATAATATTTGTCTGTCAACTTCTTCTTGAGAGTTCCCCAAGGCATAACATAGGCAGCATTATGACCTAAGGTTCTCACATGACCATTCTACCAGGTTAGTGCAGCACCTAGCAGAGTGCAGGTAGCAAACTTCACTTGATTGTCAATGGCATAACCGCTAATGTAAAATACCGATTCCATCTTTTCGAGCCATTGAGACAAGCCAACAACGCCTTCAGTTCCCTTAAAGTTCAAGGGTTGGCATTTCATGAAATCGGTGTAGGAACAGACACGTGCAGGTTGCACAGGCCTTCTGAGTCCTCCACCCGAACTTTGGCTTGCATCATCCTGAGTATGGGTAGAGTTTCTTTGGATTGCCCGATCGATCATAGCTTGAATGGATTTTGGAGTCATGTCGTCGTTTGCTCTTTGTCTTGTTACATGCATGATTCTACTAATCACAAGAATACAATGTACGTGAGATATAATCACAATGTCGATACAAATGGATATGATAATAATAATTACACCACAATACAATAGAGAATGAATAAAATGAGATCAACCATAACATAATACATCAATATTTCATAACATAATGTCGAATCGTACATGATTTGTTTGGATACAAAATGACCACTAATGATCTAGTATGGAAAATGAAAATATGTCCTAGAGTCTATTAGCTGGGAGTTACCCATAAAACTTAATAGACTATACAAGATAGCTATAAATGAAAAGTACAACTAACAGCTACTGTCGGTGTCCTCCACCGTATCAATCTGAGCTCTAGCCTCTAGTACATGGATACGCATCATCTGTCTGACTGCATTATCCTCGGCTCTCTGGCGCTGCCACTCCATACGACTCATGTGAGTCTCCAGTGTCTCAAGTCGCGCCAATAATGCCCTGTTTCGAGCCTCAAAACTAAGGTAAGCCTGGCGTACCTCATGCAACGCTATCTCGTAAGTAGTCCTCTGGCCTCTCACTACATTAATCTTGAGTCTAATGTCTTTGCGGTCATTCTGAGCGTCATGCAGTTGTGTATAGAAATCCTCACTCTCTCGCCTGCAAACCTGTGCCCGGTAGCTGACCCTCAAGTTGACTTCCTTAATAGAAGTCATCATCCTATGCTCAGAAGCCTGTAAAGCTCTAACATAACCAACATCCTCTGCTCTATCAGCAGCTCTAGCAATAGTCCGGGCATCATGACCAAGACTACGAATCAAACCCTGTCCTGCCTTAACAGTATCAACAAAATCATACTGACCTCTAGGTGGTCTAGCAGTAGCAATAGCAGAACTCTTTGCTACATCATACCTAGGTGGGGGAGCAGTAAGTACAAATCTCCTCAGAGGTGGCATGTCCTCCTCGAGGATGTCATCTCTCATATAGATCATGGCTGCCCTATGACCTAATGGTGCCTGATCATAGGCAAGGCTGGTGGGTGGTATAGGTGCGACAACATGCTTAGCAATGCGTGCCTCCATGGATGTTGACATGGGTGGCTCAAGTTTAACAATCTTCCAGGCCCTACGGAGACGTGTCTGAGAAAAAGGGGCCATAGTCTAAGGTGATCTAGGTGTAGGTGCAGACTCATCGGTCTCAAATGCCTCTGTATCCCCAGCTGAGGGAACAAGGTCAACAACAGGTACCGCAGAAGAGTCAGCCAAAGCTATGTGCTTCTCCTCCTCCTCGTCCTTAGTAGGCTCCTCATTTTCATCATCAGTATTATCATCATCATCGTCATCATCAGAGGGCTCATCATCACCATCCTCTCCATCAACAGGATAGTCAGTATGGTCCTCCTCAGAATCCTCCTTCGGATCCTCATCGTTATCCTCAGGCTCATCTAGATAGTCAATAGAATCCTCCTCTATCAACTATGAGTCAGCAATGTGTCCAGGTGACTTAGCAGTCGGTGAAACATCATCAGCATAAGGCTGGTCCTCGACCTGAATGTCATCATCTGTTGATACATGGTACTCCGGGTGCTCTAGCTCCGAAACGTATACTAGTACATGCTCGTCCAACTCTATGGGGTCAGGCACATAAGCAGGTGACAGTGGTGGTGCCTGCCTTTGCTGGGCAGCCTCTTCGTAGGGGTCTATCTCCGAAAGCTCATCGGCATTCACAAGTGGAATACCCCAAGATAGTCTATTCGAATCATAGGATATGGACGTATAGGTAACAACAGACGATGCGTTGTCTAATAACATGGCTAATCTGTAACCATAATATAAACTTGTATAAGTATATTATATAAGACCAGCAGTAATATACTTAAGGTAATATTAACACGTATATAACCTATGTAAACAGTTAGTAAAATCAACTAATGCTAAAATGATGCATGACATGTAAGCATGTATCCTAGATGCAAAGTAGATGCAACACTACTCGTTTGCATGTATGTCCCTTTGAAAAACTTTTGAATGAAACAATGTTTGAAAACTGTTATAGACCAAGTAAAAATATTTGACTTGGTTCTCTATAGCCTTGGCTCTGATACCAATCTGTAACACCCCCAAAATGGGTCACAGCGGAATATGATGTTCCGGAGGTATTACTTCATAGATCAATAGCACAAGATATGAGAACGACCTCTAGAAGAGTCGTTTAAAAACTTATACATTGGATTTCATAAATGGTTTGTTACAAAAGCCCATAGGCTTAAATTATTCAACTTGAAAAGTAAAGATTTCACAACATAACAATATCTTAAATGTAATGCACGTAAATCTTTATAGTGATATGACTTCAAAAGACGACCATCCAATGTACCCATGACTTGCACCTTATTGACCTGAGAAAACATGCTTAAAAGACATTCAAAGTTTTAAGCTCACGAAAAAGGATAGTGTACGCATAAGTGCGCTTACCCTTAGAGTTGGAAGAGAAGTCTTCTAACATGATGTTTTTCAAAATGTTGAACACAATTTTTCAAGAATTTCTCGATGACAATTCATAATCTTTCAAAATTGTGTGTTCAACACTCCATCCCTCACAATGTTTTTAAAAGACAACAATTTCTCAATTGGTCCTATTTTTGAGGGGGAATTTTTCGAAAAACAAAGTTTTAATGTTCTTGGATACATCAACATACGACCATTCTTAGTATTCAAAACATTAATCAAAATGTTCCAAACCATTCAAGCTGATAATATTTTTCTCCCCCAGAATTTTCAAGACATATAATAATCACATAAAGGTGTTTCAAAAACTAAGTGTTATTATTTAAAAATAAGGGAGAAAATGTAATACAATAGATCTATAGACTCATGTGCTAAAAGGTTTATGGTTCGATCTTATACCCAACAACATCTTAAGTTTCAACGACGACTCTGAAGTCATAAGGTGTTAGGTTAGGAATATCCTATGACCAACCAAACCGGAAGGACTTATACCCAGGATAATCATAGTTAGAAATAGCAGTCCTTAGGTATGATTGGAGATGAATGAATATAAATGGAAGAATGCCGACTAAGATTGAGCTAACACTGGAACAATCACAACAAGGTGTTAGCAATGACGTCTTGGTAAGCATTGAAGGGGTTGAAGAATGAAAAAGAAATGTATGGATAAAGGGTGAAAAGAAAGAAGCCCTCCACACAACTTAGGCAGAAACCGGGTCAATACATATGCTGTCAGAATCACAATATTGATTGCTGACATTGAAGACGACATCATGGACCCAGTGATGCAATGCACAACCCTTCCCAGCCATTCGGGTTTCTCTCAACAGAAACTTGTCTCATTTGTCACGGAGATACACACGACTACTATTGACTTTCTCACTCCGAGTTACTTAATCTTTAATAGTGGCAAGCTGCTCCAAGCCTCCGATTACAAAACCAAACTGCACAAATCGAGTCTAGAACCAAGAAATCATCAAATAATCTCATTAGGACACAAATCATCATGACAAACACCTTGTTGAACATTCATTAGATCACAAGCTGTTAAACAATAGACCTAACGCATTATCCTTGTGATTCTGCCAGAACATCCGAGTGATACTTATGTACTCACAATGAAGATGGAAATCCTGCTTGAGCCAGCATCAAACAAGCTCTTGGAAGGTGACTTGCGAGATTCTATATGAAATCAAACTTGTGTCAACTGGAAAGAAACGATGGTGGCGATCAATGTGAATCAAACTTGTTCCCAGGAAAGATTTGAACGGATTAATCAGAAGATAGTAACTATCTGATTCACTCTTACGCTGTTTGTCTGCTTTGAGATTTGTTCCGGTAAATGAGAACAAGCAAGCAAGGTAAATCTAATAACATTTGTGTTAGAAGACCTCTACGCATTGAGCAGGATACCCTGTCAAGGAGATTCTTTGAATCTACCTGATCACATCACAGGAACAGTATTTAAACTGTAAAATGTCCCTAGAGGAACCGAAGGTTTAATCTAAAAACCAAATCCGGACGAAAGCCAAAGCCATAATCTCCCACAATATCACGCTTTATTGCTAATTGTTCTATTTCAGGATTACAAAAAGATGGAGATGGAGATGCCATCATACCAGCTTAAGTCCGGATTCAATAACCACATGCACATGCTCAAACTACAAATACATTTTCTATACCATCAAGATTCAAGAATCATGAAAGCCAAGAATTAAATGACAAGTCTTCCCGCACAAACTCTGATATACAAGATCTTCCTCTTCAACAGATATCAATCTATCAAGGGAGATTGTTAGCAAGCTTTCCAGATGATGCATAGGAATGGAGCATGTTGCAAGACACAATATCGCAAGTGGCAAAGACGATCAAGACAAAGGATAAAGAATTAAAGATCTCGAACATAAAGACGAAAGTCGAAAGACAATAAAAAAGGCTCAAGATCAAAGATCACAAAGCATGAAGGAACAAGCCTACAACGTAGACAGAGACAAAGATCACAAGAGCTTAACGACAAAAGCAATCTCATTGATCTCATGAAGTAGTGTCACAATGAACTCACTTCGGGGGAGATGTTTTAGCCTCAAAAATAATTTGATCTAACAATGGAAGTACGTTCATAACTAACTTAGGTCTCAGCAATAAATAATTATATACTTGTAATAGGCTATAACGGGTAAACGGCTCTTAAAAAGTAATCTAACCCGGACACGTGTAACGGGGCGAAGCCCAAGTAAAACCCGAGCCCGGCCGAAGAATTACTACAGCATGCACGCCTATAAATTAACACCTCACCAAGGAAGGATGAGGTGGTTGTGCATTTCATTTGTAACAATTCAAGTTAATCATCATTTCCGTTTCTCTCTAACTTTCCTCTCTCATAGATCTCTCCTCTTACATTCTTCCTAATTTTCTTGTTAATCTTATGAAGTGAAGTGATAAAGGGGTTACCAGACAAATACTATTAAATATACTTCGATATGTCCATTCGGTACACCTAGTTATCATAAATATACCATTTATACTATACGAAATGAAACGTTTATATACGTTAAACATTTTAGAGAAGTTTCGAAAAAAATGTATTTTTCGTCTTTTAGTAGATTTATTAAAATAATAAAATAATAAAATTTTTATTATTAAATTGAAAATCATCTTTTGAGTAAAAACTCTAAGTATAGACTTTTCATGAAATTTTGACATGACCCGTACGTTTATATAACGTTTTCCAAGGTTTTTAAACCTTAATTTCAACTATTTTTCACCATTTCACCATTTTTCGACACAGTACCTCAAAATCGTATTTCGCCATGTTTATTTAATCACCTTTCCTAAAACGACTTTCAATAACATTTTATAAGTACATTTCACTTTCTAAAAGTACGTCAAAACTCTCAAAACGACTAGTTAACGCTTATTGGGCTTTAAGGCCCAATAAGGATCCATTAAGAGTTTTACATATCCAAAACACATTTTAAGCTCGATACTAAAGCTCATTAGTATATATGAATCCAATTCGATAAGTAACAAAGTAACCCGGACCACAATAAGTACTCAATAAGCCACGGCTCATTGAGGCTTATTGAGCCGTGAGCCTAATAGCTCTAAAACTAATTCCATAAAAAAAATAAGCTAAGTAGCATATGTATATGGGTATCACCATAAAGCTATAAACATAGTACTACAATAAATACACATAACTAGGTAATAACCAAAAACACTTTTTCTGTGTTTCTTTCGCAACCGAGAGCCCTTATAAGCCCATAATAAGCCATTTTGAACTCAAAAATAAGCTAAATAAGTTATAATCCAAAATAAACTAATTAACAATAAATGTTTTTCAACCATCACGGCCACTATATCAAAAATAACAAAGTCCTTTTCCTTTCTGCTTTTCCATTATTTCGAACCCAAACCGAACCAAACCAACCTTAAATATTTTCTTTATTCCCAGTTTTTTTTTAGCAAACAAGCGGTACAAAATAACATATTATGCATCATTTATCATACAAAATACAAGTTAAATGAAATTTTGAAATGACTTGCAAAGAGGGTTTAAAAAGGCTAGAACGAATGCGAAACCACTACAAATGTAGAATTAAACCAATACCCGGACGCTAGAGTCAACCCAATCAAATAGTATGGATTGTGTGGGTGGGAAGTCGCCGAGACCAAGAGATTACAAGAGAGAAAAAGAAATTTTGATCTAAAGTTAAAAAATGAAATGTCCTGTGTTTTAAAATGAATACAAAAAATCTATGTACAAAATGCAATAGGACCAATGGTGCTAAAAATAAGCCACCATGTCCCCTCCTTTTGTCTATAGCCAGCCATAGGATCCTAGGGGCTCGAGGTATCTTTTTTTCGTGTCGGGTTCACTTAAATCTCAAAGACCATGATCGAAAAATATTTTTCGAAGTTACTTAGTATTTTTATTCATCTTAAAAATACTTTTTCAATAACTTGGATAAGTTCGTAATTGTCTTCATCGATGATATACTTATTTATTCAAAGGACAAGAAAGAGCATGAAGAACATCTTAAGGCAATTTTGGAATTGCTTAAGAAAGAGAAGTTGTATGCCAAGTTTTCAAAGTGTGAATTTTAGATTCCGAAGGTACAATTTCTCGGTCACGTCATTGATAGCAGAGGTATCCATGTGGATCCAGCCAAGATAGAATCTATCAAGGATTGGGCATCTCCTAAGACACCGACGGAGATCCGCCAATTCTTAGGTCTTGCTGGGTACTATCGAAGGTTCATCGAGGGATTTTCGAAGATTGCTAAATCAATGACAAAGCTCACTCAGAAAGGAGTCAAGTTTGACTGGGGAGAAAAGGAAGAAAACGCTTTTCAGTTAATAAAGCAGAAGTTGTGCAGTGCGCCGATTCTGGCTTTACCTGAGGGAAGCAAAGATTTTGTGGTCTATTGTGATGCTTCACACAAGGGTTTAGGTGCTGTATTGATGCAGAGAGAGAAGGTGATTGCCTATGCTTCTCGACAACTAAAAGTTCACGAGAAGAACTACACCACTCATGATTTAGAACTTGGATCGGTGGTGTTTGCTCTAAAGAAATGGAGACATTATCTATACGGAACCAAGTGCACCGTGTTCACCGACCATAAAAGTCTACAACACATTCTTGACCAAAAGGAACTTAACATGAGGCAACGCCGTTGGCTAGAGTTGCTAAGTGATTACGATTGTGACATTCGTTATCACCCGGGAAAGGCAAACGTGGTGGCCGATGCATTGAGCCGTAAGGAACGGATTGAGCCATTGCGGGTTCGAGCCTTAGTTATGACTATTGGCTTGGATCTTCCCAAACAAATACTAGAAGCTCAAATTGAAGCCCTGAAACCAGAGAACCTTGAGAATGAAGATATAGGTGGTATGATCAGAAAGGATATACCCAAGGAAAAGTTGGAACCATGCGTCGACGGGAACTCTTATCTAAGTTTAAACGGCAGGAAGTTTGTTAACCAATTGCTATGGCGACTATCAGATCCGAGATTATGCACGAAACCCACAAGTTCGAAATAACACTAACCATCCCGATTATGAAAAGATGTACCAAGACATGAAAAAGCTATATTGGTGGCCCAATATGAAAGCTGACTTCGCCACCTATGTTAGCAAGTACTTGACATGTGCGAGGGTCAAGGCCGAACACCAAAAGCGAGGGTCAAGGCCGAACACCAAAAGCCATCGGGACTGTTAGTACAACCAGCAATACTCGAGTGGAAGCAGGATAAATCATGGATGGATTTTATCACCGAGCTTCCTAAGTCATCACATAGGTTGTGACACCCACCATCTGGGTGATTGTGCATCAACTACAAAAAACTGCTCACTTTCTTGCCAATAAAGAAAATGATCCGTAGACCAAGTTGGCAAGGATGTACCTGAACAGGAAAGAGCAGACAACGGAATATCATGTTTTAATCATCTGTGATCGTGATGGGAGATTCACGTCAACGAGAAGAGATTGTGATTGAGTCCTTCGACGTAATAAACCCTGTTGATCGTGATGTAACACCCCCAAATCTGGGTTGCAGCGGAATGTTGAATATCCGAGGGCGTTACTTCATAGATCAATAACACAAGATATGAGAACGACCACTAAACGTGTCGTTTGAAAAAGATACATTGGATTAACAAAATACTTGTTTGTTACATAAGCCCGTGGCTTCAAATTGTTCAACAATATAAATAAAGATTTCGGTTTATAACAATTGTCCCCAAAATGTAATAAGACCCCAAATCTTAAATGTTGACTCTTCAATTATTGACTTCCAATGTATCATCGCACCTCGTGCCTTATTGACCTGAAAAACATGCTTAAAACGTCAACATAAAGTTGGTGAATTCATAGGTTTATGTAAATCAATTGTAGGACCGCAAGATTTCCAAGTGTATGATTAAGCAACAAATGCAAACATCATAAAAAGTAATTACGTTTTCCTAAGCTCATGACACCGAGGCTCGACGTATATGAATGCAAATAAATTTGCCAACAAGTGTCCGTGAATGATGTGCTAACCCTGCAACATCCCAAATTCGACATGGTATGCGTTCGTTCCCGGTGATAGCTAGTCACCCGAACGGGGATTGTCAATCCCTAATAGATCTATTCATAACATTCGCGCCCACATAATGCAATTCCTAACTACATCTATGCAATTAACAGTTTATGATGATAGACATGGTGGGTTATAGTTACTTAGGAAAACACATAATCATAGTATAAAATGTACACTTGCATCCAATTTGTAAAACAAAGCATGCTGTCACCCCAATAATGAAAAATCATTTAACATAATTGAAAAACATGGGGCTATGAACTCACCTGAGTAAATAGTCCTCTGAAAATGATAATAGATATCCAAGTATGAATCACACCGTCAAATACCTAAGTAAATACGGCCAGTCTTAGTCTACATATTTAGGCTAACGACTTAGTGTATAAACTAGATTCGATTATAAGTTTATATATACTGTTATCACATGTGTGGTGGCGCACATGATTATTGTATTTGAATTTAAGATGACCCTTGGAAAACGTATAGGTGTCGTTAATAAATACTTATATTTATTAAGTCGATGTTTAAAAACCGAATGATACCCGAATATATTAAAATTCGTCTGATTTCATTAAGTGTATATAAAATTCACTTTCGATCACAAAATGCTCTCAAGTTTCTTACAATTACTAAACAGCCCTTAGGGTTATGAATTGTACCATACTTACATTGTAAAACCCAAGTTTCATTAATTACACTTTTAGTCCTTTAACTTTACAAAGTTACACTTTAGGTCCTTATAGGTTTAAAACAACCCCTAAGTTTCCAAAATTGATAGAAACAATCCCTGGACTTGTTAAATTTAGTAAATGATAGTTTTGACCCCTTAGTTTGTAAATTGACACTTTTAGTCCCTCAATTAGTAAAAATTACATTTTAACTCCAGTTAAGTCCTAACAAGTGACATTATGTTTCATTAAGTCCAAATAAGTCATATAAGTTGCCCTAGCTTATAAATAAGCTCAACGAGCTTATTTTGGCTTAATGGGCCTTATTGGGCCCGTTAAGGTCCAATAAGCGTTTTAAAGGTCCGATTTAGTTTTAAAAAACACAATTGTCTTCATGAAGCTTGTTTAAGTTGGAGCTTATCAAAATAAGCTAATAAGCCCTTGTTAATGGGCTGTTGGGCCCATTAAGGGTCCGAATGGATTTTTAAGGTTTAGATTAGGTCCATTAAGGTCCTTTAACTACATTTGGGTCCATTAAATCCATTATGCTTATGTAAGGTTACCATTAAGCTGTTTAGAGCTTATTGGGAGCTTACAGCTCATGATGGGTTCGTTAATGGGCTCGTGAGTCCATTAAGGGTTTGGTTTGTTTCCAAAAAGGCAAGGCAAGGCCTAAGTGAGTCAAATAACACTCCTAGTCAACCACTAGGCTCACATAACTTATTCATAAGCCGTAGGCTTATTATACGATTCTTGTTGGGCCTGTTGGGCTCCCACGGTAGGCTGCCAAGCCCAAAGTGACCCAAATAGTAACCTTGAGCCACTAGTTTAATTTTTAGGGTTTCGACATATTAATCTAGCACTAGTTAGCGTTTATCACATCGTCATTTAATACATGCACTCGTTCAACAAGTCATTACATGCGTTCCTAAGCCAAGTTATCGGTTTTACGTGAGAAGTTAACGTGTTGTTTTCTTGCATTCCTCACAAACGAAACCAATGATCATAAACGAACTCCCCGTATATTAACCATGTTTTAAATCACGTACACACTACACAAGACTTTATTCGTTAATCTTAGGTGCGTGAACCATGCATGGGTTAAACCATGCATGTTTATACACACGCATATGTCCCAAATGGAAATTTCTTGACTTATGTACTTAGACAAGACTTAAAACAAAATGAACATGACATATGAGGCTTAGTTATGACTTACAAAGGGTCCTAAGGCCGCAAGCATGAATAGTGAAGTAAACCCAAACATTTACACCCCAACGCATATATAATCCAAGCTCAAAGCTTATAACCCGAATCCCTTAGCTTGTGTTTCCCTTTTTAAAACCTTATGCTCGATCTTTAAGACTTCTTTGTGTTCTTAGAACGAATGTGGTTCGAATAAGGTTCGGCTTGGATCACTGCCGAATGAAACAAGGTATAATTGAGAGAAGTTTATCTTGGAGAGAGTATTAAGAGTTTGGAAATGTCTTTTGTGAACTAGTGAGTCCTATTTATAGGAAATGAGGCTAGTTAACTCTCTTGGTTCCCTCTTGATTAGAACACGAGCCAATATAGTAGTTTTAGGGAAGGGGGGTTCTAGTTGATAACCTATGGTTTTAGGCTAAACCACCTAAGTACATGTTTTAATTAGTTAGTTGATGTACAAGATTTGCTTGATTCTACAAATCTTAAGGATTTTGTGTGCTCTTGCATGGATAGCCACGGCTAAGAGGGGTCAAAGGCAAGAAATGGTTATTAACCATTGGATAATTAGTCATTAGGAGACCATTAGGACTTACATTAATTAGCTAGGTGAGGTACTTGTACTCTTAAGGATCATTAAGGGATCTTTGGTAGCTAGGAAAATCACCTAGGATGATTTTTATGTGGGTTTACTTGCCCACACTCGGCATTCATGTGTTATTAACACAAGATTTGATTAAGTTTTGTGTTTAGGCATTTAAAATTGGTATTGGTTTGAGTCTAGGTAAGTCTAGGTATTTCCGGGGTGTGTCTAAATGTATTTTATTGCGAAACGTAACCCTTTTGCGTGACCAATAAAAATATAATACGCAAAGTTAATAATTATCTTCTTAATAATTATTTATTACTTGGTTGATGCAAACCTTTATTTATTTGATGACCGTTTATATTAAACGTTTATTTCTAGTCTACGCGATTTAGCTTAAAAGTAAATATTAAAAGTAAATGCGTATCGGACTAAAATAAATAGTGACGAATAATAGGAGTCGTAAAATGACCTGAAATTGAGAAATATTATAGTCTCCACCCGTTAGAAGAGCTTTGTCCTCAAAGCTTAAGACCTTGTAGCGGATGACGTAGCCCGGTTTATGAAAAGCTGTGGGTATTTCTGTTTGAACAAATCTTCACGTTCCCAGGTGAACTCAGGACCTCTCCTAGAGTTCTAGCGAACCTTAACCAATGGTATCCGGCTTCGCTTCAATCGTTTGATCTCCCGTTCCATGATTTCAATGAGTTCTTCCACAAAGTGGAGCTTATCATCGACGTGAATTCCTTCTAACGGCATGACTAATGGTTCGTCAGCGTAACATTTCTTCAGATTAGACACGTGGAAAGTATGATGGACTCTGCTCAACTCTTGGTGTTGGGAATTAAGTCTTTCATGACTTAGTACCGACAGGTATATTAGTTAGTACCGACGGTTGAAGTTAGTACCGTTAGTATATATTAGAAATAGTTAGTACCGACAGTACAAAGTAGTTAGTACTGTTTGTGTTAGTTAGTACTGTTTAAGAGATATGCATGAGATTTAATAGGAAATGATATGCATTGAATGTAATGCATAATCTACGCAATTTGTAAGTCAATAAGGGTTATCCTTAGTCTATAAAAGGATCCCTGAGACATTAGAATTCGATCTCATTCAATTCACAATCTCATATCTCTTATACAATAGTTAGGAATCTGTAACCACAAGCAGATCAATATAAAAGTATTAGTTCTTATTCTTCTTAGCAATATATATTAGTTTCCGCATAATATATATTGTTCATAGACATTGTTTCTTCTATAATCGTTGTGGAACTATCCATAGTGATTATAACCCTTACAAAGGCTAGAAGATCCGTATAGTTTGGGATCCACAAGTGGTATCAGAGCCTTTGAAGAAACTCGGAATAAGAAGAATCTAAACAACACATCTGTCCATCAATCCTTTACTCCATAATATCAGGACCAGAAGATGTTCCTCCACCACCTCCACCACAAGCACCATAATCACAACCTCAGCAAGTCCCACATACCATGTCCACTGTCAAACTTCCTTTACTCAAGAAGGGAGAATATGATATATGGGCAATGAAGATGGAACACTACCTTGCTCATACGGATTATCCCATATGGGAAGTTATCCAGAAAGGTAATGGCCCTGTGAGTGTCACTACTGATACTCAAGGGGTGGTAAAAGTGTTACCTCCAAGAACTGCAAAGGAAATATTGGCTAGAGAGAGAGAGGAAAGCAAGGACTACCTTGCTAATAGCCATTCCTGAAGACCACTTAGCCAAATTCCATAGGATGACTGATGCCAAGGAAATTTAGGATGCTATTAAGTCCAGGTTTGGCGGGAATGATGAGTCGAAAAAGATGCAGAAGTATCTTTTGAAGCAACAGTTTGAAGGATTCACTATATCCAATTCTGAAGGACTTCACAAAGGGTATGATCGATTTCAGAGCCTTCTAAGCCAATTAGAAGTGCATGGTGCTGGTGTCTCCAATGAAGATGCAAACCAGAAGTTTCTCAGATCTCTACCCTCATCATGGTCACAAGTTTCATTGGTCATGAGAACCAAGCAGGGAATTGATGATTTAGGTTTTGATGATTTGTACAATAACCTAAGAGTTTTTGAATCTGATATTCAAGGCTCCAATGTATCATCATCCAGTTCCCCTAATGTTGCTTTTGTCTCCTCAGAAAGCACCAACAGTACTAACAATGTTAGTACCGCCAGTGGTGCTTCTTCTTCTACAAGTCACCAAAACACTAAAAGGGAGACTTCTTCATCTTATACTGATGATCTTATGTATTCTTTCTTCGCAAATCAATCTAGTGGTCCACAGTTGGACCATGAAGATTTAGAACAGATCAATGAATATGATTTGGAAGAAATGGACTTGAAGTGGCAAGTAGCTATGATCTTAATGAGACTGAAGAAATTCTTTAAGAAGACTGGAAGGAAATTACACTTTGATGCCAAAGAACCTGTTGGATTTGACAAGAAAAAGGTCGAATGTTATAACTGCCATAAAACAGGGCACTTTGCAAGAGAGTGTAGACTCAAAGGGAGTTAAGAAACAAGAAGAAGAGAAGGAGGGAGCTTTAGATATAAGGTGAAGGACAATGGGAGAAGAGCTGGTAAGACAGAGGAGTCCAATGCACTTGTGACTCTTGATAGAGAAGGCATAGACTGGATTGCCCATGCTGAAGAAGAGGATGAAGACTTTGCTCTTATGGCCTTCAACAATGCAGACACTAAGGTACTTTCTTGTTCACCAACATGTGTTGAAACATATTCAAAACTTAAAAAACTCTATGATGAACAGAGAGACCAACCTAGTAATGCTAATGTTGAAATACTAGCTTATTCTCAAGGTCTAAAGAAAGTTGAAGCTCAACTTGTCACTCATCAAAATAATCAGTTGTGGTATGAACAAAAAATTAGGTATATGAAAATAGACCTAGATGATAAGACAGATGTTCTCACATACCACAAAAAGCTTTTAGAAGATGCACTTAAAGAAAAGGAAGAACTTAAAATCAAGTTTGCAAATTGGCAAAATTCTTCTAAAAACTTGAGTAAACTGCTTAATACACAGATGAGTGCAAGTGATAAGTTTGGGTTAGGGTATGGGGATTACAGGTTTGATGGGGTATTAAGCTATGAGAATGAAGTTCTCCAGAGTGTGTTCTTTAATAATGAAGCTCATACTGAAGATAGCACCCTGCATGATAGGAATGCCAAACCTAATGAGATGCATGCTGTTCCCTCACCCATGACTGGAAACTACATGCCTTCAGGACCTGATGTTGAGATTGATGAGTCTCAATTTACCTATGGTCCTAAAACACCCCAAAATAGTGATTCTGACACTAGACCAAGTAATTTTGACTCTTCCGAGTCAAACTCTAGTGCCTATACCACTGACCACGTGCTTGTACCAAAAGTAACTGAACCCATAGTTGTCTGTACACCCAAAGTTTGGACAGATGCTCCAATAATAGAGGAATATGAATCAGACTCTAATGATGAGGGTGTGTCTTCACCTTCATCACCACAATTCCAACCTAGGATACTAGTTCAAGAACACCAAACAAGTTGTAATAATCCTAAGGTTGACAAGAACACCAAAAATGGGTTAAGGTTTACAAGAAGGGGTCTAGGTTATGGTGGTCATAGAAAAGGATGTTTTGTTTGTGGTAGCCTTAGTCATCTCATAAGAGATTGTACTTTTCATGAAAAGAGAATAGCCAAGGAGACTGCCATGAACAAAAAGCAATCTCAGGACCCTAAACAAAAGAAAATCAGGCCTTCATGGAACAATACCCAAAGACTAAATCATAAGAATCAGTTTGTTCCAATAGCAGTTCTCACTAGATCTGGCACCATTCCTTTTAATACTGACAGGTCTAGCGGTACTAATCATGTAAGTACCGCTAGACAAAATGTTAGTACCGCTAGGCAAAATTGCCCAGCTATACCAACTAGAACTGTTGGCAAAGTTAGCACTGTGAGTACTAAAATGAATGATTACAGTCCAAACACTAATTTCAAAACTAATCATTCATCCATAAAAAGGCCACTTTCAAGTTCAGAAGCACTTGCAACTAAATCTTCAAAACCAAAAGTTCATACTGTTAGGGGTAAACAAGTTAGTGTTGCTGGGGTAAAAAGGACAACTGCTGTTAAGGCCTCAGCAGGTTGTATTTGGAGACCTAAAAGATATTATGTCACTAAGTCTTCCAAATACAATGGTGGATCATCATATGGAAAATTCTATAGAGCAAAAGATCCACTAGGCAGACCCAAGCCAGTCATGGCTTGGGTCCCTAAGAGAAACTAAACTTTCTCTTCTTTCATGTGCAGGATGCTCCACACAGGGCTATGAAGAACAAAGTTATTGTGGACAGTGGATGCTCCAGGCATATGACAAGAAACAAAAGCTATCTGGTGGATTATCAAGATTATCATGGTGGACCAGTTGCTTTTGGAGGCAACAAAGGACAGATCACTGGAAAAGGTAAAATTAGAACTGGTAAGTTAGACTTTGTTGATGTTTGCTTTGTAAAAGAACTTCAACAGTTTAATCTCTTTTCTGTCTCACAAATGTGTGACAAGAAGAACAAGGTTCTTTTCAGTGATACTGAATGTCTTGTGGTGTCTCCTGACTTTAAGTTACCTGATGAGAATCAAGTACTGCTTAGAGTCCCTAGACAACATAATATGTACAGTTTTAGTTTAGAGAACTATGTTCCTTCTGAAGGGTTGACTTGTTTAATTGCAAAAGCTTCATCTGATGAGTCTAACAAATGGCACAGGAGACTTGGTCATGTAAACTTTAAGAATCTAAACAAACTTGTGAAGGGAAACCTTGTGAGAGGTCCACCTTCCAAAATTTTTCAAAATGACCATACTTGTGGTGCTTGTCAAAAGGGAAAGCAACACAAGGCCTTGATTGGTAGTTTATACACACGTAAACTATAATATATAATAATATCCCGAGAGTAATTAAGAAAGTTACCAAGTTACCCTTGATAAAATTCACTCTCAAAAATATATATAATATAATATAA
>BQNB010027036.1:0-57996 GCA_026074375.1 Tanacetum coccineum
TTCGTGGGTATCAAATTAGCCTCGAAGGTTATTCCCATGTCTATAGGTTTGTGGGTAATGTGTAGGTATTAGCCGATTACCCACGAATATTGCTCTTTTACCCACTAATTCGGTCTGTGGGTAATCGACAGAATTCTTGTAGTGAAGCTTCTCAAATGCACTACACAGTTCCTTGTTTGTAGAGCCAAAGATAATATCATTAACATAAACATGTACTAGCAAAATATCTCCTTTTTGCTTCTTGATAAACAATGTCTGATCTATTTTCCCTCTTTTAAACCCATTTCCCAATAGATAGTTAGCTAAGGTTTCATACCATGCTCTTGGTGCTTGTTGCAACCCATAAAGTGCCTTGACCACCTTGTAAACTTTGTCTGGATGGTCAGGATCTTTAAATCCTAGTGGTTGAGTAACATAAACCTCTTCCTCAATAGTTCCATATAAGAATGCACTCTTCACATCCATTTGATATACCAGAGAACCCATAAAGGAAGCATAGGCCAAAAACAATCTTATTGCCTCAATTCTTGCCACATGAGCAAAAACTTCTTCATAATCTATACCTTCTTCTTGTCTATGACCCTGTGCAACTAACCTTTCTTTATTCCTAATCACAATCCCTCTTTCATCTTTCTTGTTTCTGAAGACCCATTTTGTTCGAATGGCCCTCTTTCCAATAGGCAAATCCACAAGTATCCAAACTTGTTGGAGTTTGAACTGTAGAGGTTCTTCCTGTATTGATTCCACCCAAGATGAATCAGATAGGGCTTTAGCAATGATTGTGGGTTCAATTTGTGATAGGAAACAAGCATATAAACAAGTATTTAGAGTGTCATGTGATTTCTCTCTATAAACAGCACTGAGAAGCCCTTGTTCAGAACTAGATTTTGTCATTCTTCTTGTCTGAATAGTGGACTTCACATCTCCAATCACATTTGTAATTGGGTGATCTTTATGGATTCTTGTATTTGGAGTTTGGAGTGGTTAGACCTGTATATAAATTAGTAGACGTCCCTAAATCAACTTCTGGTTCATCTTCATCACTGAATAACTCAACATGAGTGGCCTCAAGTGTATGACTAGCTCCCAATTTGAACATGTTTTAGGGTTATCTAGATCATATGAACTAGCAGTGTTTTACGTGATTAATCAACCTATTAATTTTTTAAAATTGACCAGAATTAAACTATCATGACTGGCAAATTACATGTATGTCCAACAGAATTAACTTCCTTAGAACTGCTGTCATCTTTAGACTTATCTTTTTCATCACTCTCATTATATGGATCATCTTCAACCTGCTTTTGATCATCAGCAGCAGATTTTGGTTCACCATTACCAACATCTTTGGAAGGTGAATCAAGTATAGAGCATTTTCCAAATTGGCATCACAATGTAATCTTGACTGATTTCTTCATTTCTGAAATAGATGTACATGATTATATAAGTCTCCTAGTGTACATGCATAGTCATTAGAGATTGTGAGCCCTGCAAGCTACTGGTAATAATTCATTAGATTGGGTAATAGAATCAGAAATCAAACAGCCCTTTGGACCATTCCCTTCCATCAAAGGCTTATCCTCTAAAAACCCATATGTCAGTTTTCTCTACCCTATCGAGGTTCTTATTGTAATCCTAAAAGCTTTACTACTCAAGGAATATCCAACAAAGAAACCTTTATCACTTTTGCCATTAAACTTTTCTAAATTGTCTAAAGTATTAAGAATGGTAACATGACATCCAAATGGTCCCATAAAGCTTAGAGCTGGTTTAAAACCTCTAAAAAGTTTATAAGGTGTCTTGTTATGAGGCTTGACTACTAAGACCTTATTCTTTACATAGCAACAGTACTAACTGCCTTCACCCAAAATAAAAAAATGGTGGTAGGTAACTTAGCGTCAGTTAAAAACATAGTTTCTAGCATCCTCAAATTAGTTCCTATTCCCCTCTCGGCCCACACATTTTGCAAGGAATCTGGCTACACTATATTCCCTTTTCATACCTTATTCTCCTGTAAAAATCATCCATAACTCTTTATTCTTAAATTTTGTTCCATTATCACACCTGATTATTTTCACTTTCTTATCCACTAGGTTTTCTATTTCTTTGATAAAGTTCTTAAGAATCTCACTGGTTTCATCCTTAGTTGTTAGAAAGAAAACCCAAGTAAACCTGCTATAATCATCAGTGACTACTAAGAAATACTTCTTATGCATTAAACTACTCACAAAGGTTGGACCAAACAAATCCATATGAAGCATAAACAAAGGCTTAGTAATTGGGATTCAGAACCAAGGACTTACACGAAGCTCTGTGTTGCTCCCTTAAAGACAACAACGCAGGTTTTGGTCATTTTCCAAATGTTTGAAGGCAAACCTCTTAACAATTATCCGTAACAAGCTAATTTAATGTTCTTAAAAATTAATATGAACAAGTCCTCCTATGCCATAGCATTGTTTCATCTAAATTAAGCCTATGAAAAAAGACAAGCTAAACTCTCTTCAGGAACAAAGTTTCTTCATAACAAAACGTGAACATGTTGTCCTTTCTAGGAATTTAAGAGTAACTAACTTTCATCAGGAAACATAAAATTAGGAGATAAGCAAGAATTCCTGTCCAGTAAAAAGGGACATAGTTCTTTTTGTCCACACATCTAAGAGACACAAAAAAGGTGAAATTTAACTCATTGACAAAGAATAATCTTCAAAATCAAGGCTATCAGTTTTTAAGTGTTCCTTACCAGAAAATTCTAACACACCATAGTGCATTCTCCCTAAAATGGAACAATAACCTCCATCAAATTCTGAAATTTAATAGATAACTAAGTGTTCCCAATCCATATGCCTTGAGCATCCATGTCAATAAATCCTGTATCAATCCTGTTGTTATGCCCTGATACCTAAAAATAAGGAAATTAGTTTCCTTGGGGACCTAAGCCGATTACTGACTTGAATCTGACCTTGTGCATCATGTAGTTGTGTCTTTAAAAATAAGTGGATGCACCATTAGTCTGTGTAGGTCTATAAACCACATGCTGAGGTAACTTAAAAGTCATTTTACCCATTTTGCCCTAACGAGTATTAACTGGTGCTATATAGACCTACAGTAATTACATGCTCTAGCCTTTTAAGTATGATAGTGTCTCATGCAGTATTAAGGCTTTTAATTACATATCTGCTAGTTTAAAGATGTTTTTCATATAAAAGGGGCCTCTTATCAGTTGGATATGGTGCATTGTTAGAAAAATGTGACATTGATTTAGCACTATGAACTGCTAGTTTGGGGTGAGCAGTATTAACAGGCCTAACATTATTAAGTGGAGTGAGCCAGTTTTTCGAGCAAACTCTCTTGGAGTCATATTCCTGTTTGCACTAGGGTGTGTGGTTTTGGCATAATAGTCATAATCCACCCTATTGTAATTATTCCTAGATACCATCCTTTCCCTTTGATGGTAATTACAGTTAATCTGCACATGGTCAAAACTCCCACAAATAAAGCAAGCTTTGTTATACATCACAAAATCACTTCCTAGTTGATTGGACTTCTGACCATTCCAATTTCGTTAATTCCCCCTTAGACTTTGTGATCTATACATCTCAGCATACCTAACTGACTTTTAACTGGTTTTTCATGATTTTAGGTTTGAACAAACTTTTATCTATTTATCAACAATAAAAATAGTTTCTTTCACAACATTACAGTTGGAGACATCAATAAAGCACTTGTGTCTTCTAATACTTGTTCATTTTATACCACAAGTCATCAGAATTTTCCTTAGAATCATCTGATTTTGTATCACAAAATGTTAGACTCTAGCTTACTATCCTTAGAACCATAACTTTTGAATTCAGGGTCTTTGAATTCATCAAGACCAGAATAAGACAAATCAATTCGTAGTCACTTATAGATTAAAGGATAGGGTTGAGAACAACATTAGACCCCCAAACCCTTTTACCTTTTGTTAGTGTTTTTATAAGACTCTCTAACAACTTGTCTAGGCTCTTTGAGGCATTATTAAATTTCTTAATTTTTATATTCAATACCCCTCTTTTTCTTGTCTTAACTTTTCAAACTCACTTTTAAGAAGTTATTTATTTCAAAAAGTCTTTTTGCAGCTACTTCCTTTTTAAGAACTGCAACTTCTTCACTAAAAAGAACTATTCTTTCTATATGTGACAAGTTGTTCTTCTACAGTTGCTAAACCTCTTTTATAAGTAGTTGCTGTAAATTCAGTTTGATTAAGCTTAACAATTAAATCATCACACTATTTCTTAAGAGTTTCATAGTTTTTTAGACAAGTTTTAGTCAAGTTTTATCATTATAATACCACAGATTCTAAAAAAACGCCATTAGAGCCATGTTTGTCTGAACCTGTTCTTCTGCCAATCACTCCAGTTAAAACCTACACCATCTATAGCTAATATTTCCTTTGAAGATGTGTCTTCATTGTTTCCTTGCTTCCTAGTGTTGTCTTGATATCCGAACTGACCCTCTTTATTCCTTGGTGCTCTACATTCCCTGGCAAAGTGTCCCATCTTGTGACAGTCGAAACACTACCTTGGATTTATCATACCCATCGGTATCATTAGCATTAATGAAAATTTTCTTGCCTGTTCTTTGAAAGTACCTTTTTGCCTTTATACTTAGCAGAGAGAGTTGCCACTTCAAATCCATTGCTTCCAGATCATCTTCATGAATTTGCTTTAAGTCTAGCTTATGAATATAGAAACCATAGGATTCTCAACCATGAAAGCATACACAGTATTATCACTGAATTATCAGTACTAACATTAAGTGACACAGCAGTGGTTAATATAGAGGCTAACGCTACTAACTTCATATGTATGATTAGCAGTTTAACATCCATTAGTATTTTTTGTTTTTTTCTGCTAGTGCTTGGAGCATCATAAAGGTAAAGTTTTTGAGCACCACTACTTGCACTAACAGATTTCCTTTAATCTTTGTTCAACAATTTTGAAGTTTGTTGTACTAATCATCAATGCCATTGTTTTTAATATCACCATATCAACTAGACTACAACATGAGTATTCTACTCAGGAGGCAAGCTTCTCAAAAATTTTGAATTTAAGTCTTCTTGAGTGATGACCACACCTAAAATTGCAAGCCTACTAACAATCTTCTGGAGCCTGTTAAAGATAGAGTCAAGAGACTCTGTGCTTGATGCACTAAAATTTTCATATTGTTGCTTCAACAGTGTCTTCTGTGTTTTCTTAGTGGCTTCATTACCTCCAAATCGTGTTTCGATAGCAGTAACATGCTTGTAGCATAATGTACTGACTGAAAGTAAGTTTGATGTTCCATTGGAAGAGCCATGAAGTAGCAGCAACTAGCCTTCACAATCATTCTTCTTATTGGTCTTTTCTTCAGTAGTTACAGGTACTGACATCTTTGTAACAGAAGTACCATTCTCTTGTGATGTTTGTGGTACAAATACCTATGAGTTACCATTCTCTATGACCTCCCATAGAGCATAGTCTTGTACCTGGAAGTACTGCTTGATTCTTATCACCCACATCTCATACTCACCTAGTTTGAGTATGGGTAGCTTAGCAGTAGTATTACTCTGTGCAGATTCAAATTCCATGACTTCTAGATCAAAGTTTCTCAAAGCACAAGCTTTGATACCACTTATTGATCCCAAACCTTGATCGATTCCTTAGCTTGTCTAAGGTTAAATTACCTTGGATAAATCCAAAATAATTTGTTGTAGAAACTTTGTATGTATACTAAAGTGTATGCGGAATCTACACCTTAATATCTAGAAGTATTATGAATAAAACAGTAATTGTGAATGAACAAAGTTACAACAAAACGCTCCAATATTATTAAGATCAATAATACGAGTACTCTTGACTAGTACTAGGTGTCAACCTTTGCAACTTTTTAATCGACTTAACAACTATGAAAACTGCTAGTCATAAAAAGTGTCGATTATAGTGGTTTTATGTTTATATTGTAGTTAATAATCTCTATTTAGTTAGAATAAAGTAGCTTGTAATAAGGTATATTATGCTAAAAGTAAGAAATAGCATAATTACCAAAGAATAGGGACTAGAAGTGAAACATTAGGAAAATAAAGGAAGGGAAGGCTCCTTCCTTCTCCAATAAATACCCCCTCTAATCATCATTAGAGGGTGATGCCTTGTAATAAACATTTTCCCTTTCCCTCTATTTTATAACATTTGAATTTTGAATACTTGCCCTCCTTTACTATTCTCTCTAAGCTTTCATGAACAATATGTATGATTCAAGATAAACAAGACCTAACAAGTGGTATCAGAGCCATTAGAGGATTAGAGTGATTTGATTTGTGAGCTAATACACGTCCGATAACCTCAAGATGATATTCAGTGGATTCGGTTGCAATCTAAGCTTCACGTTGTGATTTGGCATTTAATTTTGAGTTATTTAGACGTAATCGAGTAATCTACTGTGAATCCACATGACGTAGTTTGTGGAGTTTTCATTTTCAATACTATTCTACCATTCTCAGAAGTATTTCAGCATTCTCGGAAGTGATTTTTGTATTCTCGGATTGTTTTTCTGATAGTTTTTGCTTATTACTCATAGTTTCTTGATAGAAAAGTATTGTAATAGATATATACACATTTTCGGTTCTATCAAAAATCGTATATTAGGAGATTATTGAAAACTCGTTAGAAGATCGAGTTTTATAAGTTTTTACAAATTTTCGGTTTTATCGAAAAGTGTGAATAAGAACCTAGTGAAATTACTCTTGGGAATACGCTTACAAAGTGGTTAAAAACCAAAAATTTCACGGTTTTAACGAGAATAGATTTTGAAAACAAAATTCATTAAATTCTAAAACTTGGAAGTCAATTCGGTCTATCGAAATTTGATGTAATACTGTTTTTCGATTATTCATTCCGTCATAAATTTGGTTTTATCGATTTTGTGGTCTTGTTAATCCCATAGTCAACGAATTATTTCAAAACTCGTTCTATCGAGATTGAGCTATACTCAATTTTAGGATTAAGGATTTTCGAGTTTAAATACGTTTTTAAGAATACCGAGATTGTTATTATTAATTTCCGAGTTAGTTCGGTTCGCGATGTGTATCGATTTTCAGATTACTTGTTTATCTCGAGAACAGTGTTATCCAGTTCACAATTGTTTACCAGAGTTTGGAAATCTTCTCACAAATTCACTCATTTTCCGGCTACAAATCCAATCATTGAATCCTAAGAAATGTGCAACATCCCAAAACAAATCAATAATACCCTTGCTATGATGCGGTTCTGAAGACTAGTCCTCACCATGCTTGAGAAAGGGTAGTAATAACCGTGGAGCAAGTAGATTTAGAGATATAAAAATCGAAAAGGGAAAACTAAAAGTGGCATAACAAAGCGCTTGATAAGGTCCTTTATCATTTTTGAAATGTTCATTCCTAACAATTCAATAGTTCCGAAATTGCAAACTGCTGAGGATTTACAAGGAGATGCGTTATTGCATTATGATGCTGAAATAGAGCTTATGAATCTGATTCTTCTTTCTATTCCAAATGACATTTATAATTATGTGGATGCTTACACTTCGGCCAAGGACATGTGGAAACAAGTTGAACGTCCGATGAGGGGAACTATACAAAACAAAGTTGACAGAGGAACTTGTTTTACAAATGAATTTGATCAGTTTGGTTTAGCTACTCAGGGGAAGCACTGGTTTTCTGTCTAAAAATCATATTGCTCGAGTTAATGAATGATTGGAAAGAAATGACATGCATTTTCTAATTGTCACAATTAACACAAAGTTTCTGAATAGCTTGCAACCGAAATGGTTGAAATATGTCACCCAAGTTCGCCTTGCTAAACATTTGACAGTGGATACGTTTGATGATCTTTTTTATTGTCTTCACAATTCAAGAAACTGGTGAATGTCCTCCAAGAGCAAAGAAGCTTAAAAAATCTCATATCCTTTGGCTCTCGTAACACACAGGTTTCATCCAAAACACATCTTCTTATTATGTGACACATCCTACGTCTGTGGTTGATTATGATGATGAGTACCAACAGGATGATGTTCATACCAATTCTGAAGATCCTTTAGCATCTGCAATGTTGTTACTTGCTCGAGCCATTACTCGAAAAATTTTCTAATCAACAATTAATTGTCCTTGCACATTCATCCCCCCCCCCCCCGGGCCCCCCCCCAACACCAGAAACCAAGCAATCATTCAAGGAGACAGGGTGAATATTCAAAGCAGAAACTCTGGTAATGCTGGAAGAAATAATAGACGAGCTTATGTTCAAGAGGAAATTGTTGAGGGATCGAATGCTCCAAATGAGACTGGAAATGTTCAAAGGACTCTTCGTACCTCGTCTTCAGGGAATGGGTACACTGTTCAATGCTACAACTGAGTGGAACGACAATAATGCCTAGGAATTGTCCAAAGCCCAAGAGTTCGGGACTCGATACTTCATGGAACAAATGTTGCTGGCAAAATAGGATGAAGCTGGAGTAATTCTTACTGATGAGCAGAATGATTTTCTCTTTGCTGATGCAACAAGGATGGAAGAAATTGATCAGTACAAACATATGCTTAATGGCCAAAATTCAACCAGCTGATAATACTTCTGATGCAGGCCACGCTATGATTCTGCATTATAATGAGGTACCACTCATGCCAACAAATGAGAAGAAGAACAAATGTATCCAACACATACAAAAATTATTAACAAATACAATTGGGATGATCAAATTGATAGAGATATTATATTTGATTCACCTAATGGGAATGTTAATAGTGGCAGTATTGAAAAAGATACACATATTCCTGATCTATATGTGTTAGAGCAATTAGCTAGAAATGCATATCAGGATGCTGAAAAACAACAAATATTTGCTCAAAAAGTTCCAAAACAAAACAATACTTTGACGTAGTCAGCTTGAGTTGTATAAGAAAGGGTTTGAGTTTTGGAAAAACATAAACGGGGATAATAATTATCTCAACGAATTTCTTGAGGCCGATAAACGTGCAAAACATTTTAGTAAAAAAGCCCAGTCTCAATTTGTTCATGATCGAGATATCATTCGAGATCTAGAAAAACAACGAGATAAATTAGATTTAGATGTCAAAGATTACAAACGACAAAATGAGGAACTTCAAAAGCCATTCACTATATTAAAAAAGGCAAATGGATAAAATAAGGATAAATATCATGACACTGTTCTAGATCTTGAGGCCAAACTGAAAAAGAATGTTGATCTAATTTTGAAACTTGGCAATTCCTTACAAGGAATGTTTATGCTTGGACCAAAGCCATTGTCTGTGTATGATCAGCAATTAAAACATGGTTTGGGGTATCCGAATCCTTATACACTCAAGCAAGCAATTTCTCAATGTCCAAGTTATATCTTGCCTCTAGTTTTAGTTTTTAGAAGATTTCTTTGAATATTAATATACTGAAGAAACTCCTGATGATGCTCTAAAAGTCAACAAAAAGTGTATGAAAAAATAAATGATCCAATTGTTGTTGCAAATAAATAGAATTGTTGGTCAATTGATTATGCACAAATAAATGCTCTCTATAAAGACTTTGTTCCTCAAAAAGAGCTTTCTGCTGAGCAAAAATATTTTCCATCTTCTTTTATTCCTTCTGACAAGAATTCAACTGCCAACCCTTCCATCCCACATCTAATGCCGCGTAGACACATTGATATTGAATGATAAAATAAAAAAATTGTTTTCAAAAGTTGTCTTGAATTAATTCAAAAGAACTGTAAAGAGCAAGCATTTTTTATACATCACCTGAAGAAATACACTCAATGATTTTTGTCAAGATCAACTCAAACCGATAGTAAAATAGTGCGCGGTTCTATTGGTGAATTTCTTTAAGACACTAATTTCGAGGGAATTAAAAGACATGAAAAGATGTTCTTGAGTCACAAGAAAGAACTTTGTGAACTAAAGCAGCAAAATGATTTTTTGAAAGATCAACTTTTGAAGTAGCTCTTCAAGCATGAAGTTAAATTAATTGTGTTAGTTAAACCCCGAATGTGAGACAATTCACTCCATGCTAAAATTGAACAACATAAAAAGAAATCCATTGAGATTCAAGATGGTTTGCAAGTAAGAATAAAAATTCTTGAAAAAGATGTTCAAAGGTGTGAAAAGCAAAGTGTTGATTTTAAATTAAAGTTACAACATGAAAAAGAAAAACATAAAAAGGATTCAAATTTAAAGAAAAAAACACAAATCCCTCTGATTATTCTTGGATTCAAAAAAGGAAAAACTTAAAGATAGAGAACGTGTCTTTTGTTTTAAGGTGCAATCTCTGATAAAAGAACGTTACAATAGAAAAATTCGAAAATCAAAGCTTCAATTCAATCAAAAGACACGGTCCTCAAACACAAACAAAAATGACGAATTAATTGCTACAATGGATACTCTGAGAAACATATGCATATGGTGCTATTCGTGCTGAGAATCAGAATTTTTTGTTTACCATATCTGAGTTAAAAACTAAAGTGGCAAATGTTGAAAAAGGTAAGTCTGTAAATACTAAGTTTATGACCAAGACAAATGGTTCTCACCTCTTTCTTATTAACACCATTACACAAACACGATATTCAAAAGAAAATGGATGTCAAAAAACAGAAGAACACCATGTCAAGTCAAAAACCATTCACTTTTACAGATCTTTGCCTGCCAAACAAAGAGGGTTAAATTCAAACCAAAATTCATAGCACCCGAGAGTGAAACAAAGTTGTCAACAAACCAAAAAAAAAAAACAAAATCAATCACAAACAAATAGCTAAGCATGAATTATCTTCTACAGAATGAAATGCTACATCTAGTGTTAGAAGACCAATAATCGAGTCACATTTCAAGAATAGTGTCTGTAGCAACTCTAAAAGGAAGCACAGCAAAGCAAAGTAGCAGTTATACGTTAAGGAAAAATAAGCAAACAGTAATCATTGAAAATGATATCTCAAACAAAGAGAATGTAATTGATGTTGATGTATCAAATCTTCTAAAAGAGAAAAACTTTGTTATGTTGTTTCTTGTATGCAAACTAAGCTTATTCCATGCCATAGATTTATATTTGCAATTAAAAATGAATTGCATTCGTGAATGTTCGAAAAACTTAATCCATAAATCTAAACACCAAAATCCATATGATACTGACTTGATGTATTTCACAAGAACTAGGTTTTCTAAGGAGTCACACTAGCCTAATCCTTTAGATACTACTTAATGGTAGTCCTCCAAACCTAAGATTGATGTCGGAAGTACCTCAAAAGATAACGATAAAGTTTCTAGTACAAAGAAAAGAAATTTACAAAATAAATCTTTGAGCACATACATGAAGAACAAGATTCAAACTAGTCAAATTTGGCAAAAATGGTTTGAATCAAAACCAAATGTTGTTTGGTCTCCTGTTAACACAAAACTGAATGAAGCACAATAGTATGTTCATCTAAAATAACAATCGTTTTTGTTAAAAACGGGTAGTCAAATCCCAGTACCCAAGTGGTGTTTCTTCTTGTGTTACAAGTAGTACAGATCATTCTGTGGATTGTTGATAGTGGTTGTTCAAAGCATATGACGGGTGATCGATCACTGCTAAAAAATTTTGTTGAGAATTTCATAGGCACCGTCGCTTTGGAAATGATAATATTGCAGCAATCACAGCTATGTGTGATAAAATACAGTGCAAATATCCACTAAGGTCATGTATATTATGTTGAAGGTCTTGGACATAATCTCTTTAGCGTTGGACAATTTTGTGATGGCGATTTAGAAGTGGCTTTTCATTCTAAGACATGTTATGTGCGTAATCTGGAAGGAGATGATTTGCTTACCAGGCGGATTAGCTGAATCAAATTTATATACTATCTCCATTTCTGACATGGCTGCTTCTTCACCTATTTGTCTAATGTCTAAGGCAACTTCAACAAAGTCATGGTTATGGCACCGCAGACTCTCACATCTTAATTTTGGCACCATAAACGATCTTACCAGACTTGACTTGGTTATGGTCCTTCCAAAGTTTAAATATGAAAAAGATCACCTTGCTTTTCTCTTGTGAAAGAGGAAAAACAAGAATGCTCTCATCCACTCAATTTAATTCCAAGTGATTCACTCCAAATTGGATTACTTCATATGGATATTAATGCGGTCCAAATGCGGGTGAGCATACGATAAATGGAAAGCAATTAATTCTGTGATCCGGATGCTTATATCTCGATATACAAGGGTTTACATTCATCATTTAAAAAGATGAAACCCAGAGATTTAAAGAATTTCATTGCTCAAGCTCAACTGAATAGTATAAATGCCAAAGTTTGCAAGATTCGATCACAGACAATGGTATTGAATTTAAAAATGCAACTCTTAAAGCCCATTATGAAAAGTTAGGCATCATGCAACAATTTTTAGCTGCTCGAACCCCTCAGCAAAATGGAGTAGTCGAAAGACGTAATCAAACTCTTGTTGAAGTTGCTCGTACGATGCTTATCTTTTCTCGATTACCTGAATTTCTTTGGGCTGAAGCAGTGGCTACCGCTTATTTTACTCAAAATCGATCAATCATTCATACACGACATCACAAAACACCTTATGAGCTATTACGTGGCAGAAAGCCGAATGTTGAATATTTTCACGTTAGTTTTGGTCAATGTGTTATCTAATATATGAACGAGAGTATGATCTTGTAAAAATGAAACAAGCAGACATTAGGTCTTTATTGTTTTTATTCAAAAACATAACACATACATAGTTTGAATCTATAACTAATGTACGAAAAAGATTATGGAAACCATTCATGTTAAGTTTGATGAGCTTACAACTATGGCTTCTGTACACGATTGTTTAGAACCCGAGCTTAAACAATTCATAAATCATAATATCAATAGCATAAAGAAAGAAATATACGCCACTAACAGAAAGATATTGAAATTTGTTCTGTCCAAAGTTTGAAGAATATATTGAACGAAGTCTTCTGATACAACCCTTCAATTTCGCTGACACAACCGACTCAAATTCATGAAGACTCATCTTCTACATCTTCAATTATGTGTTGAACGAACATGAGGCTCCTCCCATTGTAACTGCATCTGATGAACAAACCTCTCTAATCTCTTTAACAGAGGCTGATGAATTCAATTAAGAAGATTCTGCTTATTTTGATGGCAATTCATAATTTGTTTCATATAATCCTCCAAGTCATGAGGAAATTGAGTCATCTACAACGGCTCTAGAACCATCAAATGTGCAAAATTTCCACCAAGTACAACCCTCAACACACATTTAGACAAAAGATCATCCTCTAGACCAAGTTATTGGTGACCCATCCAAACCTGTCATGACTCGCCAACGGCTACACACAGATTCTGAGGTATGCATGTATGCATTAACCCCTCAGCATTATTGAACCAAAGAATATCAAATAAGCTATGGCAGATCATAGTTGGATTGAGTCCATCAATATGAATGAATTTCATTATGAGAACTTCAAGTTTTGTGGAACACGTTCCATGACCATGAAATGGAAAGAATATTATTGCTCATCTAAATGGCTCTGTAAAATTAGTGTATGCTGAAAATATTATGGGTTCAAACAAAACTCGTCTTGTGGCAAAAGGATACAGGCAGGAAGAAGGCATTGATTTTGAAGAGTCATTTGCTCCTGTTGCTCGTCTTGAGGCCGTTCGAATGTTATATTGATTAGTTTGCTCATACCTCAATATCTCTAACTTTCAAAATTAAGTTAAAATGGCTTTTTCTTAATGGACCTTTGAAAAAAGAAGTTTATGTCATCCAACCTGAAGGTTAATTATGAATCCAGAATTCCAGATCACGTCTACTGTTGAAAAAAGCACTATACGGTCTTAAGCAAGCACCATCATGCATGTATGACAAATTGTTCTTCCATTTCTAATTGAACATGGTTCCACTAAAGAATTAATTGACCTGAACTTATTGTTCGCAACGACGTCACGGGGGAGACATTAACTTGATCAAGTATAAGATTTTGACGACATATTATTTTTTTTGGATCAACAAATCCATTTTTCAAAACTTTTTGCAAACCTAATGAAAAATAATTTTGAAATTTCAAAGATGGGAGAACTAAAGTTCTTTTCTTGGACTTTAGTTTCATCAATGCACCCCGTGCATATTCATAGTCAGTACACAAAACGCCGATTGAATTGTTAAAGAAACAAGGTCGCTAGGATGAGTGTGTCTCAATGAGCCGACCTATGGCACCTTGAGAGGCTGATCTGATTTACACAGGCACTCCTACTAATCAAGACAACCTATCGTCGTATGTAGGAGGTTATTTAATCTAACATCCAGTCCATCCAACATTGCTTTTGCTCTTTTGAATGTGCTCATTAATCAAGCATGTCCTACGGGCAAACACCCAAAGAGGTTAAACGGAACTTTATGGTACCAAAAGACAATCCAAAAACATGGGACAATGGATATCCAAAGATTCCGGATTTGAACTAATTCATATTTCATATGCGACCTGCAGGAATGTAAAGATATGTAAAAGTCCATCATGTGAATATCAAATTTCTAGGTGGAAAGCTCGTGAGTTGGAGTTCAAAGAAACAAGATTGTACTGCGATGTCTACTGTTGAGGCTGAATATATTTCCTTGTCTACATGATGTGCACAAGTTATTTGGATGCGTACACAACTGCTTGACTATGGATACAAGTACAACCGGATTCCGATGTATTGTTGATTCAATAGTGCCAATGCTTATCGTCATACAACCCAGTTCAGCATTCTAAGACAAAACACATAGACCTCCGTATCATATTATAAAGGAAACGTGTAGAAAAGGGTCTTGGAAATTTACTTAGTCGGACAAATACCAACCTTGCGGATCTATTTACTAAAGCTCTTCCAAAAGAACGCTTTGAGTATCTAGTTAATCGCATTGGTATGAGATGTATGACTCCAACACAGTTGAAAAGCCTGACTAAGTCATCTTCTTGAAAAAGATCATACATCAAAAACATGGAAATAAATTTTTCAAAAACAAAATGAAAAAATTGAAAAATACAAAATTTCAAAAAGATTTGAGTCATATTTACAAAAAATAATTAAAGATCACATGAATTAGATTCATGCTTCCAAGTTATATAAAAAACCCCCCCCCCCCCCCCCCCCATCTTTCAATTGAAATTACGGAATCATAATCTAAGGGGGAGTAATTGGAAAATTTTCATTCATATACATCATTTCGGGAATAATAAATAAACTAAATTTGAAAAATACTATATTTTCAAGGGGAGTTTTTATTTTATATCAACCATCTTCATTAACGGACTAAGTGTTTAGCATGATTTCATTCCAAGGGGGAGTCTTTGTAAACATTGGTCAGTTTTTGAAAACTCATCATTACTCAAGGGGGAGTTTTTGAAAAATAGAAAACAAAATTCGGGACGTAAATAAGTTAAATTTGAAAAAGAAACTACAGGGGCTGAAAGTGACATTTCTCAAAAGTGATATTCGGTTACTATAAAAGGGAACAAACATTTTCTTTTTCAATTTTTATTCACCGAGACCATTACCGAGTTTGAGAAGGAAAATCAAGAACGGTTTTCGAAGCTCATTACAGAGATCATTACTTTTTTTTTATCTCAAACGTAAGTTGTTAAGCGTTTTGAATCAGATCTAACATGTTTTGACTTATCGAGTTTAAACTCGGTAACATTCATATATTACCGAGTTTGTGAATTTACTGAATTTGTGTTAAAAGTTATGATCAAAGACGATAACAATGGATGATTGTGTGAAGTTAACTACCATAACTGAGAAAACGTTCAGACATATTAATTCGATGTAAAAATTAAAACTCAGAAAAGATTGAGGGAAAATCGCGTTTGATGATCACGAGTTATGAGTTTGATGGATTACTTTATGGGTATTAGAAAGACCAAGAGTTATAGTGTTTTCTAACAGACAGGGTGGTTTTATTTTATCTCTTTTGTCCAAATTCAGTAAAAGTCAAACGTCTAAACTCAGTAAAAGTCAAAATGTCAAACTCAGTAAAAATCAAAATGTCAAATTCAGTAAAGTCAAAAAGTCAAAATCAGGAACAATGAGTTTTGTGGATAAGTAATGCTTTTGATGATTCATGCTCGACTGTCTGTGGACAAAACGATCAATAATCTCATGTGTTTTTAAACAACCGATAATTGTTCATCAGGAAACAAGTTTTTTTTAATGAATTCTAATATATGGATCACATATGTCTATTCATAATTGTTTAAGTGGTCTAAGTCGTGTCCGATTTCGACCGTTTTCTGCAATGAACAGAATGAGGAGGAATTGATGGTACCCAGCACCAAATTATCTAAAACAAACCGACTTCTATCTTTATTCAAAGCCAAACCTGCTCGTTTCAAACGATACAAGAATTTCTTTCAGGAGTTACAGGGACGTTATACATATTTGTTTGAACATCTGAAAGCAAGGTTTCTGTCAAGGAAGTCATTTGATACTCTTGCTGATCATCTCCAAGAAGTAATGGTCGAATCATTACCCACTATGGTAGATACGCATATTAAGGAGCAAGTTAAAAAGCAAGTTCCTGAGCAGGTTAGAGATCAAGTTCCAGTGTATGTTGCGGAAGGACTGATTCTGGAAAGACAAAAGACTAAAGAAGAGATGGAACGGATGATTGCTAAAGCTATTTTACAAGAGCGTGGGAATATACAGGCTGAAATTTCCTCACAAATTCAGAACGCTATTGATAATCACATTCCTTCTCAAGTTGATGCGTCAGTAAGAAGTTATATGTCTGGTCACATCCTTCATGTTCATCCAGTTCAATCACAAACAACATTTGTTCCCGAACAACAATATCAATTGTATCTCTCTATGAAAGCCGATCCTTAGCTACAGCAGCAAGACATAGCTATATGGTTGGCACTCCAGATAAAGTTTGAAAGACTTCAGGTACCACAAACTACATGTAGAACTTCTGCCGTTCGCCCAAGAGATCAGGACGATCCTCATGATGATGCTCATCCTGAGGGGGAGAATAGTGCAAAGCGGCAGAAGACATCTGAGTATGAAGCATATGTGTCTGGAGAGTCATCGTCTAGACAAGTCAATGAAGAGGAACGAGATCCATCAACTTCAGGTAATCAAGATCAAGTAGATGATTATGATTTTTGAACTGATTCTTAAGCTTCAGATGATGATGAAATACCGACCAAGCAAGTGTCACAAGATATTATGGAAGAAGTATCACTGATAATTGATGAAGCAAAATTAAAGAAAATGGTTGATGAGATGTTGTGACAAAGATGTACTTCAGGAGATGAGCATCAATATCACATTGATCAGATGAATAATTTCCTGAAAAGTAACATTGTTTAGTAAAGTAGAAAGGAAATCCTTGTTTCTCCGCATCCATAAAAGGCCACACCTCTAGTTCAAAGTTGTCAAAGAGATCCTGAAGCTCCACCAATATCTCTTATAAATCAAGACCTTTTGTATCTGAAGAAAGGAAGTTCAGGGACTGAAGAATGAGAAGTATTTGTCACTCACAAGTTTTTCTCATTATCTTTAATGATGATGATATCAAAGAATGAACTTCTAGATGGGTGAATAAGTATGTTAAGAAATTTAATCCTTATGCTCGATATGGTGTTGAAAATTGGAAGAACCCTCATGCAAAGATCTTCTACATAAGGAAACAGAAAGAGCCTGGAAAACCAAAGGAAGTGATTTATTCGAACTCAAAGATCATTCAAGTTATCAAGACGTACTAGGAATTGGGTCATGAACACAAGTTTATGACAGAAATAGTTGCAAGAAGAGCTAATGAGTGCATTGTGTAGATTACCGAGCCTGATTACAAGAATCTCAATAAGAATAATATTGAGGACATGTATTTGCTGATTATGAATGGCAAGGTACCTGACTATGCAGAAACAGGGTTGCTATGGTCTTTATCAGTATTCATCAGAAGTTTAGGATTATGGGAAAGATGCCATGTGATTTTACTACTTGGAAAAAAGTCGAAAGTTATCTCAACAGAATAGTTATCTCACTGCACAAATAATATCTTTCCAAGGAGTTGAAAACACAAAATGTTCTCCATCATCTTATGAGCCCGTGCATGAAATCATATTAAGAATAGCAAAGAAAGATAAAAGGGTTGATGAGTCTTCACGAGATTCATAAGTTTTGTGATGCAACGCTAAACAGAGTATTAGAAGGATTAAGGAGGGTTTCAATAATGAGGTTAAGTATGGATTATATTCAAAGAGGTAGAGATTCACCAATGAAGAGTTGAGTATCTGGTAATTGTTTGAAGAAGACGATCGAAGTAAGATTGAAGTATCGAATCAAGATGAGAAGATGGGAGAAGTATTGTGATATGATAAGACCCACTGGACCACGAAGAGAAACGCCCAGAATAATCGACCCCTTAGCGGGGAGATTGTTAGTTCTTAAAAAAGTGTTGATTATGTGATTTAGTTATTAGTCTTTATTTTGTTTAGAATAAAGTAGTTTGTAATAAGGTATATTATGCTAAAAGTAAGAAATAGCATAATTGCCAAAGAATAGGGACTAGAAGTGAAACATTAGAAAAATAAAAGAAGGGAAGCCTCCTTACTTCTCCTATAAATACCCCTTCTAATCATCATTAGAAGGTGATGCCTTGTAATAAACTTTTCCTTTTTCCCTCCATTTTAATAACATTTGAAATTTAAATACTTGCCATCCTCTACTATTCTCTCCAAGCTTTCATGGTTGATTATGTATGATTCAAGATAAACAAGACCTATCAACAAGTTTCTGTTGAGAGAAACTCGAATGGATGGGAAGGGTTGTGCATTGCATCACTGGGTCAATGACGGCTTTCTTCAATACCAGAATTCATCTTTGTGAATCTGATAGATTATGTATTGACCCGGTTTCTGCCTAAAGTGTGTGGAGGGCTTCTTTCTTTTCACCCTTTATCCATACATTTCTTTTTCATTCTTCAACCCCTTCAATGCTTACCAAGACGTCATTACTAACACCTTGTTGTGATTGTTCCAGTGTTAGCTTAATCTTAGTCGGCATTATTCCCTTATTCTCATTCATCTCCAATCATACCTAAGGACTGCTATTTCTAACTATGGATTGTCCTTGGGTAGATCCCTCCGGTTCTGGTTGGATCATAGGACTAATACCTAACCTAACCACCTTATGACTTCAGAATCGTCATGAGTTAATAGGTTGTTAGGTATAAGATCGTAACCATAAAACCTTGATTGAAAATCATTCAAAGTGTTTGAAAACATTTGACACTTCGAAAGTTTTAATAATTTAGAAAAACTCCCCTTTCACACGTGCATCGATAACCGAAAGTGTTTTGCACATGTGGGTAGGAGTATAATGCACTTTTCACTCTTGAGTCTTTAGATCACGTATTATTTTCTAGATCACATTTTAATTACATTTTTCTCCTTATTTTAAATACTAATTAACTTAGTCTTTGAAGTACCATGTGATTTAAAATTTGTCTTGAAAATTATGTGGGCAGAAAATTATTACAGCATGAATTATGTGGAACTGTTTCTTCTTGCTCCTCCTCAATTTCACACATATGATACCAATTGAGAGAATAGGATTATGACTTTGTAAATTCCATGTGAAATTGAGTTTGAGCTACTTGTATATGTTTTAACAAAATGAGTGTTTAAATATTATTAACATTTTAACATTTTTCACTTGTTTAAACATTTTTGAAATGTTTTAGACACACAAAATAGACATGTGAGTATGTGCCTAAACGCATTAAAACTTGGTTTTAAAAGACCCCCCTCAAAAATTGATTCACATAAAAAAATGATTCGACTTTTGAAAGATGCACAAGGAAGGAGTGTCGAACACACAATTTTAAAAGATTTTGAAGAACCTTTTGAGAAATTCTTGAAAAATTGTGTTCAACATTTTTTGAAAAACCAATGTTACTTGAGCTCGAAAGACTTTGAATGTTTTTTGAATTGACTTTTTATGTCAGCTCAAGTCCGAGAAGTTGTTACATTATCGTTTCTGTGATGATTAAATGTATAACATGATTGCACACTTTCCTTTATTTAAAGACCGGGTTTGTTATCTGACATTTAATAACAAACCATAAAGAAAAATTAGAAATGACATGTTTTAAAACCTTTGAACTCTTGCTAGAACTTCATTTACACACATGTGTCAGTGTTAATCGATATTTCTAGGCACGTAAATGTTATCGATTCCAAGAGACATGCCGAGAAGATTCTTTTTGGTATTTTTGAAATTTTCTATTTTTGTATTTGGTTTTTGAGATTTTTTAATTTTGTATTTTCCTTTTTGAAAATTTTATATTTTTATATTTTCTTTTTTAAAATTATTTTCTAACGTAATTAAAAATGGAATGCTTATACAAGGAAGATGATGATAAAATATTTACATTAGATGAAACCTTTGAAGAGATAGGTTCAGAAGCCATTGAAGTACCAGCACTCAAAGAAGAAGAGTTTGCACAAATAGTAGTGTTAGGATTATGTGTTTTCTTTCCTAATGGTGAAGCACTATCATTCGTATTGTAACAGGTTTCAACGGACTTTCTAATGAGAATCCACTTAAGACCAACATGAGTAAAGATTCTACGAGGGGGTTTCCATGTAAGACCAGATCTAGGAGGCGTTGTTTTCAGATACACATTGAAAGATTTATTTGGAGAAAACTTTTGTCCTATGAGGATCTGTCTGTCATGTTTCTTAGAATCACATTTCTTTTCTACGGGCATATATCTCTTTGTTGTCTTATAGGATTGTGCATCCTTTTTCTATGCAAAGGCACGATAATATACCTTTGAGAGGTATTTTAAGATGCACTCATCGTGATTTGCACTGTAAATGCATTTTTTGCATGTAGGACATGCCAAGTCTTTTGACTTGAAGAAAGGCTTTTGATTCCTAGGTGGTTCTGCTATGTTAACAGTTCTATTCAATACACGACTACTCATGGATGGTGGTCAATTCCTAGGTCGTTAATTAAAGTTCCTAGGTTTCGGTTTGTTACCATTAGTAGTGTTTGGTAATCTAGCAGATTGTTACACACTAGGTTTGGTATTCAAGGACTTTTCTCTTTCTCGGAAGTTGTGCCTTTTTTTAGGCTTCCTCTAGGTTGTAGTTATAAACCATGTTCATTTGAGCCTATCTAAATCTCCCTTGGTGCCTGAAAATGGACTCAATGCTTTGGGCTATTCCTAGAAGGGCCGGTTGCATTACATTATAAGCTTAGCGAAAAAGACGGATTTCCTGAACTTGAGGCCAAGAAATGTGGAGTGACTGGTTTGTCAAATCATGCGACACACCAAATTGGGAAGCAAACCGATGTCTTGGCAATTAGGATCGTTCTAATTTATACACAATTGGTTGTCTTACCACTGGTTGATTTCTGTTTGGTTGCAAAGGCGGTTTCCTCAAGATTGATTGTTTTTCGAAACTAGTATCCACAATCTTACCTTTCATCTTCTCAATGAGGTTTCTTTAACTCACTTATAGCAATGTTCTTGTCTTGCAATTGAGCTTTCAAATCTTGTATTTCAAAAAATATAGTTCCGTTTTTTTTAAAAAAACATTTTCTGACGCTTTTTCTTTGCAAAACTGTGTCGTTATTTCATTTGTTTTGACATTGTTGTACAAGGCATGTTCAAGAGAAATCGAGTATTTTTTTTAATTTTAGGCAAAACTTCGTTATAAAAGCTCATTATAAAACTTCTTTACTAAACAATTTTAGTTTGTTTAGAACAGCTTTTTTTGGTGTAAGATAATTCAACATTCTTTCTTTTATATGAACATATAAGCATTGTTTTCAATTTAGTTGTGAGATCTAAATCAGATAATGAATGCAAATAAGAACACATAACATCATTAGACACACACTCTTACAGAAGTATATCATACATGTTCAAAAATTCTGCTTTATCAGATTTAAGCTCGTCAATTTCTTTTTCAAGGGATTCAACGTACTTTAAATCAGCATGCATTCTGTGAAACTATCATTTTGTGTCTTTAGGGCAAGACGCATTAACTGTTTTTAATTAGGATTTCCATTTCTATCATGAGCAGAAGTTGGTGCACGAAAATTGATCTATGGAGAAGATTTTCCCAAGCTTGATCAAAACCAAGTTCTTTAAATGTTTATGTTATTCGCCATTACATTAAAATGCTTGGTCTACGTTTACTTATTGATTTGGAAACAGGTAAGAAAGGATATTTTTGAAAATTTTTTGTTTTAGATCACAAAAGGAATTTTTTCTCCCATTTTCTTTCCTAACTTCATTTGCATGTGCCAACTGATCATGATATTCCTTTGAAGCTGGTTTAAAATTTTCATAAAGACTATTCTGCTTTGTGTAATCATAAGGTTTCACTAAGTCTTTATTCAGTTTTGATCGACTCTCTTTTTCAAGAGTCAGAGTCTCTTCCCTATCAGGGATGAGTCTGTTTGCAGGATCAGATTGGTCATATGGGATCTCATACAAACATGGTTTTTTAGATTGAGCCTTTTTGAGATACATAGGATTTGCAAAGGTTGATCTACCATTAAATGTCAGGCATTTGGGGGCTAACATATGAATGGTCTGAATTGATTGATTCCTTTTATAAACAATTTCGTTCAAAAACTTTATTTGCTTATCCATAGAAATCATTTTATCAATGTCTTTTTCTTCCTTACTTTTCAAATCTGTTATAACCTTAGTTTTCTCTTTGACAAGACCTTCGTAATGTGACATTGTTAAAAGACTCCGTTTGACTAACTCATCATGTTTCTCTTTGACAACTGAAATTTCATAGGCTTTAAGTTTTAAACCTTCTTTGATGTCAATCTCTTTTTGAGCTAATAGTCCTAGAGTGTCATTTAACTTTCGTTCAAGTTTGTCGTAGTCAACTGTACGGTTATTTAAGGTCATGTACTTCGCAAGCTCAGTTTCTTTACATTGAAGTGCAATTAGGCAACTATCTCGAGTAGTATTAGACTCCTCGAGATTAGATTTGCACTCCTTTAATTCTTTATCAACACTAAAATGTCAAATCCAAGTATAACATTATCTTCATGAGGATAGAGGTGGAGAATATAGATTGCTCGATATAGGCATATTAAGAGCTATAGTGTATGTTAATGTTTCTAGAGCAGTGAGAAAGACACACACTTAATAAGAATACAAAATGAAACCACACCCCTTCATGGAAGTATTGAGGGGTATTTATAGTCCAAACACAAACTAATACTATCCTCAATAGTCTAACTATCCCTTCTGAGATGGCTATTTAATGATCTAATGTAATTCCGGATAAGTCAACATATTTTAAGGCTAACAATCTTCCCCCAATATGTGGACATACAAAATTACTTACAATGTTCCTATCAGGTACAGATACAACACAATAAGGACTTCCAAAGTGCTTCCAATGCTAAAGATGACAATTTGTGACTTCCTGTCTTGATACTTGTACTCTAGCTTGTGTCCTTACTATGTCTGGAACCATTTGTAGTAGGCCATGAGTTGGATTAACTTTCCCCAATTCATGCAGCATGTCCCTTAGAAAGCTTTATTCATAGACTCCTTTTGCGAAGTTTTCTGAAGCAGCTATCCGCCAAAACTAACATCCCTATCTTGAGTAGAATCTCAAACTTTAATGTAGCTAGAAAAAACTTCTATTTGACATTTACGAGCACAACGAAATTTTGTAGAAGTAGAAAACCACATCAAATACTACTGCTACTTGTCATTAGGTCTTGGTGAATATTCGTTCGGGGGTACATGCGAGAAATCAGCAACAATTCTTCTCACGTATGCAGAAGACTTCCCAAACCATATTAAGTAAAGTAGTATATACTACTTCCCCCTGGAAGTTGACATAGTAACATCAAAGTCAACTAAGTCCGATGTTACACTATTTTTCCTCAATGATGTTGCGAACTCTCGGAAGCATCATTGTCGTGTACATCCATATACTCGAGAAGTTCTTGTCATAAGCATCAATCTTGAAAAGTTATGAAAGACATTGAAGAACCTTGAAGGATTTTGCTTAGACTGTGAAGTACCATTGACGTTCTGTAGCTTTAATTATCCCGTGAGAATTGCTGATCACATCTCAACCTTTAAACTCTCTGGCTAACTTACCAACCTCGTATTCTGTCGGCTATTGTTGTGACCACATAGTGAAGTAAACCTGATATACCAAACTTGAAAATGAAGTAGAATCCCCCAAATTTGTTACTTAATCTTGCACTGTTGTTGATTGAAGAACGGTGCAAGATTAAATCTATAAGTACTCTATAACCAGTCCTAAAAGTATAAGAAGTACACCACCTCTTGAAATTATCCACATCGACATCTGCGTGTGACACTGAGTACTACAATGTAACTCCTTTAAGTGATAGCTATAACCCGTGAGCACTACAATGTAACTCCTTACATTAGGAAATAACTAGATAATCCAAGTCTCAATCATAGCTGTATACGTTCAAGCAAGTCATCAATCGATAGATTGGGTTTGAAGAAAAGGGGTAGAAAATAGAAGGAAGTCTCGATGATGAAATAAGTAGATGCCTTCGTGAAACCCACTTCAATCTCAAATAAGGGATATCAAATCAACTTCGTGATCACTTGTCATCGTAATCCGAATCTTTATCTGTTTTGAAGTTTTAGTAAATCTTATTCGGATCGTTTTTAGTGTTATGTATCATGTTTGTTGTGTTGTTGAAATCAATTAACATTCACGGGATTTTACAAGTCTATGATTTAAACCGTAAAAGGAATCGACTTTTACGGGATTTTACTAAATCAATAAAAAACCGTGAAAAAAGAAAAAAAAGAAAAAAAATGTTGTTGGTGAAATCGTTGTTGAAATTGAAGTACGTGAGCTTTTGTAACGATTAATGAGCTTAAAACGACTAACGGTGAAATTTCTTACAACAAAAGGGCTAAAAGTAAAAAAATAAATTGAAAACTAAAGATGTAAAACAAAAAAACAAAAATTATAAGTTGAAAAGTGATAAAGTTTGAAAGTAAAAGGTTATATTTAATTTTGCTTAAAAAACAAAGGTTTCATAGTAAACAAGTTAAAATCTAAATGTTAAAAATGAAAACTATTTTGAAGTCGAGGGGCCAGAAGTGTAACATTCTAATTATAATTAATACTCCCTCCGTCCCTAAATAAGTGTCCACTATTGACCTTTAAAGTCTTTTTCTATCAACTTTGACCTTAAATTATTTTGTTTGTGTTATATAATACTTAATGAAAATTACATCAATGAAAATACATTTAAATCACAATCCATTCATATATTTTGCATCAAGTATTATATAACACAAAAAAGACATATTTAATGTCAAAAGTCGACACTTATTTAAGGACGGAGGGAGTAAGAAAAACGTTTCCCTCTTTTTTTTTCTTTCTTCCTCGTTTTAAAATATAGATAATATGTAAATGTTTCTCTTTGTTTGCTCGCGGGATGGTACGTTTATCATCGATAATAAATGAATATACCACGATGATCGAAACGAGTTCACGATCGTAATGGTATAGATTATAAGTCCCGTAGTTAACCGTCACACAAAACCGAAAAACCCGAAAATACTTAAAACGTTTATATTATGCTTTAGATGAGTTGCTAATTCGGTTCTTGAAGGGATGTTGTGAATTTAGTTCTTAAAATAGTTGCTAATCCGGTTTGTAATTGATATTGCGAATTCGGTTTGTAAGTAGAACTGCGTATCCGGTCAACAAAGTAAATTGCGAGTTCAATTGACAAAGTAAATTGCGAGTCCGGTTAACCTTGAGAGCTGCGTATTCGGTGTCTGCGTATTCGGTGACTGCGAGTTCGTTGTCCTTTGTTTTGTCTTCAACCGAAACAACCAAAATGGCTTTGTCGTCCTTGTCCTTGTTTCCTTAATATGTGGATCTTTGTCTTTGTTTCAACCGGTGAGGACCACAAGGCAAAAAGCCAACTCAAGAAGCTCAAATAAGCTCTTTTAAACAGCAACTAAGCCCTCGAAAAGAACCACAAGAAGCTTGCAAATAAGTTACAACAAAACTTCTAAGAAGCTACTTATATTTTTGTGACGAAAAGATTGAAACTTTGTTGTATGAAAATAAGCTTAAACCTAGAAACTAGAAAGTAAGCCGTGACTAATACTCTATCAACAAGCTATAATAAGCTGGTGAAAGAAATTATAAGCCACGACAACAAGTAATAAAAACAAAAAAAAATTTGAACGTTTTGGTATGGAAAGGATGAAGAAAAATCTATGACAACGTTTGATAAAAAAAGAAAAAGAAAGAAAAAACACAACGTTTAAAAAATGCTATAAGATATCAAAACAAAACAATTTTTAGTAAGCCCACGTGTATGAATCAAAACTAAAACAACAAAACGGTTAAAAGCCTAATTTGTTTAGTAAGCCGAAAGTATGAAAAGCTCATTAAGCCGAAAATAAATTTAAAAATAAGCCAACCGAATAAGCTCGAAATAAGATACCACAATGAAACCACTAAACCCACTCGAGGCGACTGATACCAAATGTAAGAACCAAGATAATCATTTCACTTTCATAATGAACACAAGAAAAATAAGATGAGAAGAAGAATGAAAGAAAAGTAGAGAAAGGTTTAGAGAGAGAAAGTAGAGAAAAGAAAAAAGAGATGGTTGAATTACAAATGTGAAAAATACAAATGGAACCAACACCCTCTCCACACTTGGAGAGGGGTATTTATATTTACACCATGAGGCTTACATGCCTATGGGCTTTCTATGGGTCGGGCTCGGGATTACTTGGGATTACTTGAGCTTTAGCCCATAACACGTGACCGATTAGATTACATAAACGAGCCCGTTTACTCGATCTAGCCTATTACAACATATAATTAAATAAAGACCGAAGCTTCCTCGTTGAGTGACCGAGCTTCTTTGTTCGACTCAATATTTTGAGGCTAACAATCACTATTAGAATGAATTTGATAACATTAAAGTATGACAAATGGTATTATTGTTGAAAGCCTTTTTAGTTTTTTAAAACTTATATAGGGTTAAATAACTGTCAACTTTATTAGTCCTCAAATTTTTTTTTACAAAAATATTTAAAGAATTGAACGTATGTGTAAACTCCGATAGTGCGACAAATGTCAAAGCCACATGCGCGCGGGCACGTGTGTGTTTAAAAACCGACTTTAGGCCACATACTTATTACCTTTATATACAATAGCGAAGCAAACGACAATGTTTTGAAGGTGCAAAAAGGACGTCGCTTAGGTGGTGGGTTGGGCTGGTTGTGAGTGGTTTGGGCCACACGAAGTCGTTTTGGGTGTTTGGTTATAGTGTAATTATCACTTAAACCAAACGATGTCGTTTTGGATCTTTTCCGTCTACACAGAAGTGGGATAAAATAAACACACACACACTCACAAACATGAAGCCAGACACACACAGAAAAACCGGGATCAAAATCTGCGGTAACAATATTCGAATGATGGTCGGTGCATGTAAGTATTTTATTCATCGGTGGTTATGTTGATCATTTGTGTTTTTTAGTTTCGCCGTTTAAAAGTGTTGATTCGTGAATTATAGTTGTTGCATGTTGTTTTTTGGAGTGTTTTTTGAAGTTAGAACTGTTTAATGAGATTTGGTTGGAAGGATGTGTAGAGGTTCTAATTATGATCGGCGTAGTGTAGTTGTTGGTAAAAAGTGCGTTTATAGGTGTTAGGTTATGTGTTCCATGTTTGATCGTGAGGTAAGGTTGTTGCATGGTGTTATTTTGTAGGCTTTTGTTTTTATGCTTTAGATGCGATTGTTGCGTGTCGTGGGTTTGCGGTTTGTAATTTGATGGCAGCCATACGTAGAATGCGAAAAGTGTGTTGCTAAAACCGTGTCATTTTAGGTTTGCGTTGGAATGTTTGAGTGTTTGTTTGTGTTTGAAAGTAATAAAATCATTGGTCACATGCGGATATACGACTTTATATACGGCTACGTACATCATTAATATGGTTTATATTATAAAATTCAATAACAAAACACCCTACGAAATACTTAGAAATAGGAAGCCGTCATTAGATTACTTTAAAGTCTTTGGTTGTAAAGTCTTTATACTTAACACCAAGGTACATCTCACTAAGTTTGACCCAAAGTCGTATGAAGGTGTGTTCTTAGGGTATTCTCAAACCAGTAAAGCATACATAGTGCTTAACAAGGAAACAATGAGGATTGAGGAATCTCTCAATGTAACCTTTGCTGAGAGTTTTCCAGCCCAAGTCATCTTCTTCGGTAGAAGATGATAGGATCAATGAACCTATAGTTCAAGATCTTAATGGGTCGCCATCATTACAAGTCAATGTATCGGACGACAACAATCCTAAAAGTGTTAAAGAAGCTAGAGGTCACCCTATAAAACAAGTAATTGGTGAGTTGAAAGAGAGGACACTTAGGTAACAAGCTTAGGATTTTCGCATGACATCTACAAAAATCCAAATTTCACGAGTCTAAAAAAGGTTGCTCATGGTTGATATGCACCATATGATATTGATTTAAAAGAGGTCTAGAATTATAAGTGTAGAAGTCTAGAGTTTGTTTTGTATAACGGATGTGTCCAATGTGTGGTGTAAATTTGATTGTTTTCAAGTTTTTAATTTATAATTTTGCTGACTCCAACCAAAAACAAGACTTTAATATGGCAGTGTACCCGATCGGTAGTAGTTTCGTGGTAAGTAGGGTGTCGATCACGTGAGAGAGAGGTTAAATCTATCAATTACGTAATATCTTATTTATCTAATCTATGTTAATTCTAATTCTAATCCTATGTTAAACCTAGTCAAGTCTAAATCCTCATTCTAATGGGAAAAAAATGGGTTTTCAGCCTAAGAGACTAGGCACAGTTTGTTAGTGACTATAATTAATTCAAGACACAGTTTCCTAAGCAAGCAATAGAACAAAAGATAAAAGATGTGCGGTCGGAGCCTTATATAAAAAACAGAATTAAACCATTATTAAATCTGATTAAATCATTGGTTTGTTTATTAAGTGCAATAGATTTTCTTCTCTCGAGGTGCATATCATTCTTAATGACTTTGGCATTGCATCATCCTATGAGACCTAGACACATTAATTCCTGTCACAAATAAAGCATCTTATAAAGCCTCCATATTTGCTAAGTATAATCTATCTTAGGGATTAGAAGCAAATGTGATCTGTTAAACCAACCGCTAGCTCATAAAGACTTTACCTACTTACCTTTTAATAGCAATCTATACACAAGTAGTCCACTTGTCCAACTATCCAATGGAATCAGAACGTTATTTGTTGAATTATCTAGGTCACCTGCTAGTCAACACGATCAATAAACCATCGGCAATATCCAATTAACTAGTTAAGCCTGAAGCGTATCCTAGACACGGACTTAGAAGGACAATACTTGTGTAACTATTATTCTAGATGTATAAATTACTATATGGAGAGCTATCCCGGACTCTAGATCTGCTTGGTCCACTTTGCTAGATCCAGTTGAATGATAGGTCGCATACAAAAGCGCGTAAACAAGATATAAATGATAAACAAAGAATAACAAGCACTCAACGCTAAATCAAGAAAATCGATATAAACAAATACCAAACATTCATATTTTTCAAAATAATGTGGCTAATATACCCGAAGGTATTAGCCTTCACAAATGTCATAATAAATATAAGAGTATTATGTATCCATGGTAAACTAACCGATATTTAAGAGATAGATACCAAAGCTGAACAATTTACAAAAGGTATATGGAAATTACACGATGTCTCCTATGGAATATTTAATACGAAGCTCGACCTCTCTGCTCTGATCTCTTCATAAAAATTGACTTTGTGTTTGCTACGAGAAATAATGAATTTAGAGATCCACCTAATTACGTAAAAAAATAATATATAGTATAGTAGGATATAATCAATAATAGTATAGTAGAATTTCTACTTCGTTACAGAAATTCACTTTTAAACAATGTGAAATCCGCAAAAAAAACACCTCCCCGGGTCGTTTATTCCCCAACGAAGTGCGAATTGAAAATCGGAAACGTTCGTGATCGCGCGTTTTGAATGATTAAAAAAGATTTTGATTTGGTTTCTAAATCTACTATTAAAAATGATCTAAACATGTAAGCACTTAAACATATAAAACAATTAAAAATAAAAAGCAAAAACGTAAATGGTAATTAAAATCCTAAATTATGAAAAATAAGACCTAAAATGATTTTTCTACTTATTCCTAATCCTAAATGACTAAAAAGTGATAATAAAGAAAACTAGAACAAAAACGGAAACATTTAAAGCTAAAACGCAAAGAAAACGAAAACTGGCTTGAAACCCGTTCTTTACATAACTAAAATTTTACAAAAATGACCCTACGAGAGAAATTCTATTTTTCCTAGGTACTATATGATAAAAGAAAATTTTATAAAAAAGAAAATTATTTTTTTTTACTTTTACTTATTTATTATGAATTTTAAAAACGATTTTTACAACTAAAAATTAAATATTAAAAATACTAGACGAATCTATAAAATTTTGGAAAAATTACAAAAAGTAGCTGACTTAATAAGGAATCTATGAAAATTAAAATGGGCTACACAGCTTATCGAATAAGCTGTGAAATAAGCCAAATGGGTTGAAAAGCTTATAAAACTAAAAAGGGTTAAATATTTATCCTAAGTAAACTAAAACGAAAAAGTTCCAGAGCGCGTGGTTGTGTGTGGTGGTGGTGTAAAACTAAAGAGGGTAGAGAGTTTCGGGTTCGAAGCCCATCTCCACGGCCTTGACGATTCCCTTCTCTTGGTTTTTTTGATTTTTTTATGAAAACTTTGAAAAGCAAATTTGTATATAAGCTAGAAATAAACACTTTTTGTGAAACCATCTTTTTTATTTTTATAGAATAAGCACGAAATAAGCATTTAAAGTTGACAGAAAAAAATAAGAACTTAAAAAGAAATATGCAAAGCAGGAAATGGACTTAAATGACTTAACAAGCTATTTAACAACTAAAAAGCTAAAACTGAGCTAGAGCTACACTAATAAGCACCTAAGGAATGGGAATAAACACACTAATTAATGCTGAAAGGTTAGTTCTGCTGATATGAGCTCAAAACTGAATAAGCAATTAAAACCTAAATAATCTCTTAGAATCAGCAAATTTTTGCTTAGACAATTGCAAACTAAAGGAATTTTATCCTACTGCATCAAACACTAAATGCAAAATGAACAATGACTCAAAGTGAAACAAACTTAAGCTTATGATGATATTGGAACAGAGCTTAATCTAATGAACCTTACTATGTCTAATTCATAATAAACGGGAACTAATTTAAACCTACTAATTTCCCTAAATTCAATCTTATAAACCTGCAAATGTTCATTTAAAGCAAATCCTAAGGACCAAATGGCCTTGGCAGTACTAACTTGAGTTAGTACTGCCTTGTGCCAAACACCCCTTAAAACAGCCTAAATCCATTTTTAGCTTATAGAATTTATATTTAAAGAACAAAATGCACATACCAGATGATAAATAGCTAAAAACAGACATAATGAACAACTATTAATAAGCAAATAAGTAGAATTAACAATCTTCTACACTATGCTAATATTTTTGTATTTTTGACAGTTTAAAGATAAAACATAAGCAAGCATTTGAAATAAACTAACAAATGAACACATTAAACATTTAACCACTAAGATAAGCTAGATAAAGCAGAAAACAGTCAAAATAAGCAAACAATAGGTAATTAAGCAAAATTAAGTTAAAACTGATATTAACTAAGCTAAGTAATAAGAAAAATAAAGAGATGTACCTTACACCTTAGCTAAACAAAGGTGAGTGCTCACTTAGAGCTTTATGTCTACAAGCTCCAGCTTGTCATAGACAAGCTGGTAAGGGCCATAAGCTCATCCCAGGCTAGCTTATCATCCATATTTGAAGCTTAGGTAGTTTTGAGTGAAACTACTTTGAATTAAGGAGAATTAACTACAGTTTAAGCTTAATGGAAACTTAACATGAATACGAATAACTTTTAAAAGCTTAATTAAGCTTAAGGAACAGTATGATCCGAGCTTAGTTAGAGCTAAAAACTTCATTTAACAAAATTCCATAAAATTAAACGCACACAATCGATATTGAAAAGTAAAAATGAAATTTCATTAATAAGAAGTGATTACAAAGCTTTTTAAAGAAAAGTTACATTTAAAATAAGACGATTAAGCTAAAAATAAGCTACTCTACTACCTACACTACTCCTAAGCTAGATGCCTTTATCTCTGTGAGCTTATCCTCTATTTATACTGATGTAGAGAACCTTCTAGCATCTAGAGACGCTCCCCTCTCTTTTGATCTTCACCATTCATCAATAACTGTCAAACCCCAATTGATCTAAGCCGTCCAATGTACTCCACGTATGTATAACCAATCAAATAGCTCAGGATCGCCAACATGGCATTCTCTTGTGTCAGACGTGGCAGGGATTCCTTCTAGAAAGGGTAAACTCTACTAAAGTGGGGTGAATTTGAGGTACGAGTGAATTGGGGAGACGGGTGAACAGTAAAACCAATTCTCCCGCCCCCCAATTTTTATTTATTGTTTGTTTGACCTGCTTGTTGACCTGGGCTTTGGATATTATAAAAAGAAATGGGCCGGGTGTTAGGATTTGGGCTTGGTTATTTTAGATAGTAAAAAGGGCTTAAGGATTTAACGATCGTTAGTCCTAAATTATCAAAGGACTAACGGTGTTATTAAATAAGGACTTTTGGTAAAAAAATGATTTAACATTTAAGGCTCTTTTGGGTATTTTGTTGGTTTTGTCTTTTTGTGGGTTGACTAAGGTTGACAAGTTGACTTTTACTCATAAAAACCTCATGCCTTGTGCACTCATTCCCTCTCGTGTCCGGTTTTGTCTGTTTTTGCCTTCTTTTTGTCCTTCTCTTTATATTCGGTACCTGCACATAAAACAACACAAACAAGCATATTTTTGCCATTTTATGTTTATTTTTGGTTATTTAGGGTCAATTATTGGTATAAAAGGTATGTTTAATTTGACACATACCAAAATCCCTCATACTACAGTATTGCCGTGTCCTCACGCAATGTTATGAAGTAAACACTTACAAAACTAAGAATCTCGATCCCCCTCGACTAATAACTTTGAAAAGTAGCTTAAGTATTCATCGAGGGGAACTTAAGAAACAAAAGTTTAGATAAGCCCCCGTTTTTACCATTAAAATAACTACCACTAATATTTTTGTATTTTTCCACTATCTAATTATTATTCAACTAACTACATGATTGACTTTCGTTTATTGGGATCATAGAACAAGATGCATTATAAAATTCCCTTAAAAGGATAAATTCATCGTCCTTGATTTTTCACTTGTCCAACTAAGCTTAAAACGAAATCACCGTTAATTATAAGTTAAGATGCTAATACTACTCATATTTGTAACTTGTAAACTTTTTACTCCCGGCAATTATTGATTTATTAGGTGAATGTGCTATTTCGAATTTCAACCATGGATCAACGTTATTGCAAAAACTATGTTCCACGTTCCACCCGAGAATATTGATTTTGAAGGCGAGATCATCCCATGTAGCGATTTTCGTCTCGGCACATCCCAACCTCATCGGCTAAGTGACCGGGCTTTTGACACCTCACGGAGACTAGTATCGGGACTCACGGACCTTAGGTTTCAAAATCTCTTAGGTTTTCCGTTTACACATATCTTATTTGAAAAATCACAATCATAAAACGAATTAGTTTTAGTTCAAAAGCATATTTAAATTTAATAAAAAGGATTTTCCATTTATTAAGCAATAAACAACATTATTAAACCTCGGTCATTTAGAAGGCTGCAACATCGGCCACGCCTCCGACAAGATGCAGCAAACATATTTCGACCTTGGATTATTATTCTTTATTATAATTTACACATACATATATATATATATATATATATATATATATATATATATATATATATTTTTGCTGTAATCATAATATATTACCGGTGCCTTTTATCTCGAAGCCACATCGATAGCGAGTCGACAAGAGGTTATTCTACTTATTATGACACCGGCCCCCGCCTTATATGAAGACTTCAACATCGGCCACGCCTCCGACACGATGAAGTAATCTGGCAGAGATATTTATTCTACTTATTAACTTTTTATTTATTTATTTGCAACATTAATTACGAAAAGAAAATACCGTTTTTAGAAAATTTAAGTATAAATTTGAACTAAGACTAAATTTATTGATATTGACTACATACTTAAAAAATAGTTGATTTAAGTCTAATTTTCAAAGATAGCACGTTTTATTAGTCAAGTTAGGAGTTTACGGGCGGAAAAGCCACAAATTACACACATGAGCTTGTAAGATTTCCAAATAATCCTTGTTTAGCATCCAACTTATAATTAACACTATCATTTTTTGTTCTTCGCGAAAATTCGCGAACGCTTAGTCTAAAAGTTAAGGAACAAGCTAGAGCTCAACACGCTCGATCGGGTCAAAATTTACTCTTATTCTACCCATCGGAAAAGTCAAAACTGTGACAAAACACTTATTATACTTTTGAAATTTTTAAATTTTTTTTCATTTTTTTGGAATTTTGGTGGTAAAAACGAGATTACGTGAAAATAACAGCTGCAGGCATAATCAAAATCAAAGATCCCCCCCATACTAGAATTAAGAATCGTCCACGATGTTTTATGAAGGGTTTCTACGCAAATCCTAAGCCATTTATAAGGTATGCTTAAAAGATAAACGATAAACGATTAGATTAGGATATTGGATTTCCCAAATAAAGCTGAGGATATGAAGCTCGAATAAATGGACAAAACCATGAGCACGAGAGTCTTCAAAATCCGAGAATCCTGGACATAAAATCACAAAACACAATCACGAGAAAGAAAAGAGGCGGGCCCCCTTTCATTACTTTTTAGAAAATAGATAAGAAGATAGAAATTGCTTGTTTTTGTTAACCGAGTCATGAGCTTGACTCGACCCCGAATTAATTCCTCCTTGGGGAAGCAAATGAAAGAGAAAATCTTAATCGGGCTTTCATTAATGATTAAAACACATGAAAGTTCCATCCCGATGAGAAGCCACCGGCTCTAAGTGGAGATGCCGGGGTCAAAAATAGTGTCTTCACTCCCGGTGGATAGAAGTAAAGGAGAATCCGCAGGGTAGGTGAGAAACGGGAGAAAAGTCTGAATAACAAATGTGAAGGAATCGTCATCTTCAACATTTTGAGAAACAACAATCTCACTTCCCCTTTGGTCTTTATTAAATTTATCAATCGCGGGGGTATCGGGCTCAAAATGTAAGCAAATCTCAACATCCGGTGGTTCCGGAGGAGGACGAGGAAATGACGGATCATCATAAAGATCGAAATGAAATGATTCAAACTTCGGAAGTTCCAAAAGAAAGTCATTTGAATTATTAGAAATATCAATGCTAATCAACCCCTCCTGATCGGGCTCAATCTAAAAAAGAAACGAATCATACTCGGGAAGAGAGTAATTAGCATGAGTAGTGGTACTGCCACTTCTCGTCTCTTCCGTATGATCGCTAAAAGTCTCGAATTCGGGTAAAGAATTATCCAAATGAGAAAGAGAAGTATCGGACTCCTCAAAGAACGAATCACTATCCACGACGGGAATAGGAAATGAAGAAGGAGACTCGAGCACACGATCCGGAGTAGGGTTATCTTTCAAAGATTCGATATTAGAAATAAGACGATGGACGTTTAATAATTTCTCACGAAGAATAACGTCTTGGATTTGAAGAATATCTTCTAAATCAAACTCTTTCTCTTCTTGGTCGACATCATTCACCTCCTCGAAGCTAACGTACTCGATGTCCTCAAAATCATCGTCATCACTCGAAGTATCATCATCGTTGGAATTGGATAAAATCTCAGAATTATCGTTCAAAGCATCAAAAGTAGAAGAATCATCACGAACGGGCACATCACACGTATCGTCGGAAATACCCTCGAACTCACTTGGGATTGGGACAAGGTTCTCAACACTAGGAATAGTGTCAAGATGCTCGTCCCCCATACTTAGAGAGTTATCGGGCTCCTCGATCGGTAAGACGGGAGTAATTGTAGAAGAAAATTTCTTGAGATATTCTTGAGTTTGAATAGAATACTCATCGTCGTCATCACAAATAGATTGAATACGTCGTGTAACAGCAAGAGACTTTTCTTCCATTAAAACGCGCTCCTTTTTCCGCATCTCGATGTCTAAACCATTATAATCTTGCAAAAGTTGTTCAATCTTAATCTCACAATTTCTTTCATATTCATCATCAATCTTCTCACCTTGAAATCTTTTATAACCCAATTCATTCGTGATATCTTTGATTTTGTCATCAATCAACCGCTTCTCATTCATTATTTCTTCTATACTCATATCTTCCTTTTGTTTTATTTCTTCAAGCTCTTCTTGCATTTTACGGAGGGCTTGTAGAATTCCTTGATGATCGACGGAGTCCTGCGGGGGTTGGGTTGGGTCAAACCCAAAGAATCAAACTCGTTAGTCATAGTAAGTTCCATTAATCGGTTGACATTGATAATCATAGTGAGGACTCCCGCAGTAAGCATAACAAAGATATTGTTAAGAAAAACTCGGTGAAGTTGTGGAAAAGTATTATCGAAGTTTTGATCGAAACATGGGTTCGGATTAGAATAAAACGGAACTTGTGTTGGACAATCGTAACCAAAATGAGCATCGTTTCCACATAACTCACAAATATTTTTCTTCGATCGGGGGGTTTTGTGAAAGTAGTCAGAAATAATTGGAGAATAATGAAAGAATTCCAGTTTGGATCATAAGCGAATGAATTTCCCAGCTTTAAGAATCGAATACGGCACAAAATCCATCATTAGTTTAACTTCTACAACCACCCGCACAAGGAGCAACCGCCGACAAAAGTATACCAACTAACGGATCATCGCATAAATAGCAACTGAAGTCCGTCATATGAATGGACAATTAGAATGTAAACAATTACGAGGATTGAAAAGTTAACGGCTAAGAGGAAGGTAGAAAGAATATTTTTTAGATTTTTCAAATAATACATAAGATATAGAAAAATCAAATAAAAAATATTTGTTTTGGTACCAAAGTTAAAAAACGTGTACGGTAGCTCTCACAAAAATACTCACAAGAAAGCGTAGGAGTTGGTAACCGAGACGCTTTTTAGAATAACCCTTTTCCTTTTGGGTGATGAAATCAAACCCGCCTTAAACTTTCCTTATAGTTCGTAATCTAGAGGTGAGCCGAAACGACAATTAACAAACGGTAATTTTTAAATAATAAAAGAAAATAAAATAGAAGTGTACAATATTTTTGTATTTTTATTGTTTTATAAGAAAATATTCACAATCGAAAAATAACTTCACGAGGAAGGTTCTTCAAAAACACTAATCTTCAAACGAAACACGATAATCGTACACACCTCCCCGGCAGCGGCGCCAAAAATTGATCCAACCAATTACGTATATATATAATATATAGTATAGTAGGATATAATCAATAATAGTATAGTAGTATTTCCGTCGGGTTAAGAAATTCACTTTTAACCAAAGTGAAATCTCAAAAAAACCTCCCGGGTCGTTTATTCCCCAACAAAGTGCGAATTGAAAATCGGAAACGTTCGTGATCGCGCGTTTTGAATGGTTTAAAAAGATTTTGATTTGGTTTTCTAAATCTAAAAAATGATTTAAACATGTAAAGTATTTAAACATATAAAACAATTAAAAATAAAATGCAAAAACGTAAACGGTAATTAAACGAACGCGACATTTAAATCTTAAATTATGAAAAATAAAACCCAAAATGATATTTCTACTATTCCTAATCCTAAATGACTAAAAAGTGATAATAAAGAAAACTATAACAAAAACGGAAACTTTTAAAGCTAAAACGCAAAGAAAACGAAAACCGGGCTTAAAACCCGTTCTTTAAAAACTATAATTTTACAAAAATGACCCTACGAGAGAAATTCTATTTTTCCTAGGTACTATATGATAAAAGAAAATTTTATAAAGAAGAAAATTGTTTTTTTTACTTTTATTTTATTTATTATGAATTAAAAACGATTTTAAACTAAATTAAATATTAAAAATACTAGACGAATTTATAAAATTTTGGAAAAATTTCAAAAAGTAGCTGACTTAATAAGGAATCTATGAAAATTAAAATGGGCTACACAGCTTAATGAATAAGTTGTGAAATAAGCCAAAAGGGCAGAAAAGCTTAAAAAACTAAAAAGGGTTAAATATGTAACCTAAGTAAACTAAAACGAAAAAGTCCCCAGGGCGCGTTGGTTGTGTGTGTGGTGTGTAAAACTAAGAGAGGGTAGAGGTCTCGGGTTCGAGCCCTGCTCACCCTTGACTTCCCTTCTCTTGTTTTTTTTATTTTTTTATGAAAACTTTGAAAAGCAAATTTGTAAATAAGCTAGAAATAAACACTTTTTGTGAAACCATCTTTTTTATTTTTATAGAATAAGCACGAAATAAGCATTTGAAGTTGACAGAAAAAAAATAAGAACTTAAAAGAAATATGCAAAGCAGGAAATGGACTTAAAAGACTTAACAAGCTATTTAACAACTAAAAAGCTAAAACTGAGCTAGAGCTACACTAATAAGCACCTAAGGAATGGGAATAAACACACTAATTAATGCTGAAATCACCAAAGAAGATCAAGCAGAACTAACTTAAGGTTAGTTCTGCTGATATGAGCTCAAAACTGAATAAGCAATTAAAACCCAAATAAGCTCTTAGAATCAGCTTATACTGGACCTAGTTAACCCTAATACCTAATAAGCCCATGTAAACTAAAAATAAGCAAAAGAGACAGATAGATAAGCTAGAAAACCTAAATAAGCTAAAGCCAAAACTTGCATTCAAATCAGTCAAAAAGGGACTCTATGGGGCTTATTTTTAAGTACCTAGAGAGACTTTAAGGCTAAATGAGCTAAGAAGCTTATAGATTAGCTTAAGAGCTATTTAGAAAAGCAAAAAGACTGAAGGTTGAAACTAAAATAAGCTGGGAAAAAGGGCTCAAAAACTGACAGTTTGCACCAGGGGAGGCTTTTTGTCAGTTTCAACATGCTATATGCAGGCTTATGAATAAGCCACCAAATAAGCCTTAAATGGAAAACTAGCTTAAAACAGATTAACCCCAACCTCAAATGAGCTTATGCTCCAAATTTCAAAAACTAAAAGACATGTTTACTATCTGAAAACTTAAATTGAAAAATGGACTTTAAGAGACAACAAATGACTTAAAAACTTCTTGGCAAATTTTTGCTTAGACAATTGCAAACTAAAGGAATTTTATCCTACTGCATCAAACACTAAATGCAAAATGAACAATGACTCTAAGTGAAACAAACTTAAGCTTATGATGATATTGGAACAGAGCTTAATCTAATGAACCTTACTATGGCTAATTCATAATAAATGAGAACTAATTTAAACCTACTAATTTCCCTAAATTCAATCTTATAAACCTGCAAATGTTCATTTAAAGCAAATCCTAAGGACCAAATGGCCTTGGCAGTACTAACTTGAGTTAGTACTGCCTTGTGCCAAACACCCCTTAAAACAGCCTAAATCTATTTTTAGCTTATAGAATTTATATTTAAAGAACAAAATGCACATACCAGATGATAAATAGCTAAAAACAGACCTAATGAACAACTATTAATAAGCAAATAAGTAGAATTAACAAGCTTCTACACTATGCTAATATTTTTGTATTTTTGACAGTTTTAAGATAAAACATAAGCAAGCATTTGAAATAAACTAACAAATGAACACATTAAACATTTAACCACTAAGATAAGCTAGATAAAGCAGAAAACAGTCAAAATAAGCAAACAATAGGTAATTAAGCAAAATTAAGTTAAAACTGATATTAACTAAGCTAAGTAATAAGAAAAATAAAGAGATGTACCTTACACCTTAGCTAAACAAAGGTGAGTGCTCACTTAGAGCTTTATGTCTACAAGCTCCAGCTTGTCATAGACAAGCTGGTAAGGGCCATAAGCTCATCCCAGGCTAGCTTATCATCCATATTTGAAGCTTAGGTAGTTTTGAGTGAATTACTTTAAATTAAGGTGAATTAAGCTCAGTTAAGCTTAAGGAACAGTAAGAGCTTATTAGAGCTTAAAACTTTATTTAACAAAATTCATAAAAGTAATTGCACACATTTGAAGTAAAAATGAAATTTCATTAATAAGAAGTGATTACAAAGCTTTTTAAAGAAAAGTTACATTTAAAATAAGACGATTAAGCTAAAAATAAGCTACTCTACTACCTACACTACTCCTAAGCTAGATGCCTTTATCTCTGTGAGCTTATCCTCGTTTTTATAACTGATTAGTAGAATCTTTTAGCAATCGAAATCAAAAGTTAAAACTAGAGACCTAACCCCCCCTCTCTTTTGATCTTCACCATTCATCAATAACTGTCAAACCCCAATTGATCTAAGCCGTCCAATGTACTCCACGTATGTATAACCAATCAAATAGCTCAGGATCGCCAACATGGCATTCTCTTGTGTCAGACGTGGCAGGGATTCCTTCTAGAAAGGGTAAACTCTACTAAAGTGGGGTGAATTTGAGGTACGAGTGAATTGGGGAGACGGGTGAACAGTAAAACCAATTCTCCCACCCCCAATTTTTATTTATTGTTTGTTTGACCTGCTTGTTGACCTAGGCGTTGGATATTATAAAAAGAAATGGGCCGAGTGTTAGGATTTGGGCTTGGTTATTTTAGATAGTAAAAAGGGCTTTAAAGAATTAATGACGTTAGTTACCTAAATAATCAAAGACTAACAGGTTATTAAATAAGGACTTTTGGTAAAAAAATGATTTAACATTTAAGGCTTTTTTGGGTATTTTGTTGGTTTTGTCTTTTTGTGGGTTGACTAAGGTTGACCAAAGGTTGACCAAGTTTGACCTTTTAGCTCATAAAACCCTGGCTCTTGTGCACTCATTTTCTCTCGTGTCCGGTTTTGTCCGTTTTTTCCTTCTTTTTGTCCTTTTCTTTATATCCGGTACCTGCACATGAAATAACATAAAACAAACAAATTTTTGCCATTTTAAGTTTATTTTTGGTTATTTAGGGTCAATTATTGGTATAAAAGGTATGTGTAATTTGACACATACCATTTAGCACACTTAAAACTCGTTTTTGAGTCTTCTATTTATTAGGTCTAGAAGTCGGTTGGATACGGCGTATCCATGTATTGGATACGGCGTATTGGGATTTCTTGGAGTAGGGACCACGTTTGATATCTTCTAGAATATTATATTGATTCCATATCTTGAATACGACGTATTGAGTCCTCTGGATACGGCGTATTGATCTTTAATCTTTTGTGGTCTTTGGTGAATGCAGGCACGGATACGCCGTATCTTCCTCGATGGATACAGTGTATTGGTCTTCAGAATAGTAATCTTCATAATATCTTCATTTAAGCTCCAGAATGCACTCCTTTTGCTATCTTTTACTAATTACTCCATAATTATTGCAATTCTCAAATATAAATAATTAAGTAACAATTCTTTGCAATAACCATACAAAATGGGTTAATATCGTGGGATAAATGATGCTATAAAATAGACGTTATTTGATGTCATCAAATATCCCCCCACTTGAATCCTACTTGTCCTCAAGTAGCCTTTAGAAGTTTATAAAAATGTATCCCTTAAGGATATTTTATGTTAAAGCACTTATTCGATCTATTACAAGTACACAACCAAACACCTCACGAAATAGGAAGACGAAAACACACAAATCACTCAACTAATCTATGTGGTAACATGTAACTAATTCACTCAATTGATCAGTCGTGAAGAGTATTCTATCTTAAGATTAGCAAGGATACACATCTCCACCACTAAAGCTAATGAGTAACAAGTTTTTAAAGGTAAATATGGGATTTTTGTATGGAAAGGCGTACGGTTTGACCAAAAGTACCACTCCAACAAGGCAGCTAAAGCACACATACACACCCAGAACGCTGGGATAGACATGTGTATTCGATCACATCCCGATTCGAATTTAACCAACGGTTAGGATGAAGAATAATATAGGGTAGGAACCTTCTAACTTTCACCAATAGTAATAAACCAACAAGGCAGTTGAGACATGCATACATGGCCGTACCGATGGAATAGACATGCACGCTCAATCACATCCTCATTCGCATAAAACCCATGGTTAATCATTAGGTAAGAGGGAAGCAAATTGTTGTTAAATAAAAATCAAGAAACAAATAGATTAAGACTTAAGATACAAGTTGCTAGACACTTATTTCCTGACCGTTAAATGATAAAGACACAACTATTTACAACGTCTCGCTCAAAGATCAAAAACAACAACCTAAGTTGGCGTTCCCATAACGATTAACTTCCCAATCATGCCAAAACTTTACATACTTTACAAGGCAAGTGGCAATATCTTCCACTTTGTATAATACTCTACATCATTGATTTTTAGACGTATCAACGAATAATCGATCCTTCGTATAATTCCTTTGGTAATTCTTTTTGCGAAACGATTATCTTCAAACTTTTTTTTTCTTTTCACTTTTTTTCTTTTGTTCAATTAAAATTCAAATCTCGGTCTTTACAATCATAACAATTCCGGATAATTCCTTTGGTAATTTCTTCGTTCTTCGGTTTCACCAATAATTGTGATGGTAGTAAAATCACATGAGCTTTGACTACTAATATACATTCCCATTTGCAATGTGTAAATTTTCAACCGCACCAAAGATAGAAAATGACACAAGACTCGGGAAATACAAACTTTACACTTTAAGCAACTAGCAACTGTAAATTAAACTTTAATCTAACATGGTAGGTTAAGGTGTAAGGGTGTAACAAAACAAATAGTTATATAAATTCCTAAAGGATTGGCTCTACAAGTTGTTTTAGTGGATCATCACTCTAAAGATGAGAGTGGAAGGGTTTAACGGGAGGTTAACTAAACGGTGTAGTTAGTTAATAAACAACATGTATAAGCGATTTGGTTGTAATTCTAAGATTTACCAATTTAAACAAGTTACTCCAATTATCCATAATACTCATTATTGTGGTCTCGAATAGATATACCAAGCCAAGTTCTAAAGTCTACAACATCACCAACACACTCATATTTTGTGGATCTTGGGTAAACATTTGGAAACGGAAAGGTTTAATCCTCACAATATCTATCAAGAGTTATTGTGTGCGGGTTATGTAACATGTAATTTCACAAAAGTATGTTTAATTTTTTTTTAAATTTGAGCATAATTTAAGCCTTTTATTGTGAAAAATAGGATAAGTAAACATTATAATTCCATCCCCTCACTTGAATTATACAGCGTCCTCGTTGTATATATAAAACATTAAATACGAGGATTAAAAAATAATTAGAATGAGAAACTCCCCTGATATTTGCTCAGCAGATTCTTCATGTTGCGTTTATGAGCAAGATTGTGTTGAACAGTCGCCTTGAAGTTTCAAGACTCCAACACTTTAAGATCTTCAGATATTTAAATTTTCCACCAATATTCGTCGATTTTTCCTTCATGAGGTCTTGTGTAAATTCTTAGAAAACAAATGCAATTCTATCTCCGTGTATTCGTTTGGTTAGACTCAAAATAAATACCTAAAACTGTACAGGAAGTCGATATTTCAATTGCACAAGTCGTTGGGGAAACGACCCGGGTGATCATTCTTACCCGGTTTAATATACGTATTATATATCATATTATATATATTTTTAAGAGTGAATTTTATCAAGGGTAACTTGGTAATTTTCTTAATTGCTCTTTGGAATATTATTATAGTATTTTATTTTAATGTGTGTATAAAACTACCACAACCATCTCCCGGGAAGCACTTTTGTTTACAGCGAAGTCTTTAAGTTAGACTTTTCTTCAACTTCCTTTTACTTAGCTCTAGTCACCATCCATCCTTCGTCCATCATACGAAAGATTTCTTGATACGTACGGCATGCATTATTGCTTGTTCTTGCTAGATCGTCGTATCATCTTCTTTAATAGCAAAATATTCTTCGCCTTGTCCAAATGAATACTTGATCATCTCGAATCTTTGTATCGTGCATACCGGTGGCTCATGAACTTCACATAATTCTTCTCTTTCATTATCATTATGATTTGTCTTATAAGTATCATCACAATTTGTATATATGTCCCATCATCTCATGTGTTCATAACTTGACTCATCATCATCATCTTTGATAAATCCTTCCATGATAGCCTTGTTTCTTAAAGCTTCATCTTTAAGCTCACTATCTTCCAAAGCTTCGTACCACTCGTAATCTTGATAATGGAGTTGATTTTCAATAATAAATGTTCCAGGTAAGTTTCCTCCATTATAGTATCCATCATTCATCCAACTACATGTTGGCCATTCTGAACACCCAGTTTTATAATTGAAAGGCTTGCAAGTATGTATGACTAGCTTCGGTTTTGTCCAAACTCCAGTGTCATTCCATGGTTTCTCATCAACCCATGGTATATCCTTATTCCATTTGTAGGAAAAAATAGTTATTTAAACTTCTGAAATTAACGGTTGTCACATTCTCCCCTCCTTTAGGAAGTGACGTCCCGGCGCTTGATCGCTTTATTCGTCCCAATTTTACTTGCAATGAGTGAAAGATGTCATTCTCGAATGAATTCACATGTTCTCACATTATGGCCACACGACCACGGGCGCTTTTGGAAAATTTTCAAGACGATGATCAATTCAAAAATCATCGGTGATCACACCGATCAAATCAAATCACATATTGACCAACGGTTCTCCTTAAAAGAGATCGCGTCATTATAAAAATCGTCTAGAGTGTACATAACTCCATCGAAAGCGTTACGACATTATTCAAACAAGGCGCTTATCATTAAGCGTATACAATCACATAATTGCATGCTCGTTATCCGTCAAGCCATGCAAATCGAAAGAGAGCGCACTGATGCGGAAATCATCGGAGTATACATACTCTATTGAAAGCACTACGACATTAATCAAAACAAAGTACTTATCATTAAGCACATATAATCACATAACGACATGCTTGCTAAATAGCCATGCCATGTCAAATCAACCAGTTCAATCACGTCAACTCAAGCTTGGTAAATAGCCAATCCATGATTAACAACAATGTTCGACTTAATTCCGGCTAAGTCTAGCCCAAGAAAAGTTTTTAAAGTTATAGGATGTTCACGGGCCTGAAAACCATGGATGCATATCCAAAAAGATTCTTATCATTGTAGGGTATTCACACGCGGATCCATACCCAAACAGAGATTTTTAATATCACAGGGTGCTCATGGAATTTATAGACATGGTTCCATCCCCAAAAGAGATTTTTAATATTACGGGGTGCTCATGGACTTCATAGCCATGGTTCCATCCCCTAACAAATGGTAAAGTTTGCTTATATTATCAAACCCTGAGCATTCTTCACGGTGCTCCAGGCACGATCGTCACCGGCCCAGGTTCCATCCGTGGATTTATCGAGCTCGCACACCAATCGCGACCGCTCCTACCCGACTCCGTCTCGTGTCTTTCAACGAGCGTCAAGAACCCTTATCCGTGTTTTTCAACGGGGGGCTAAAATCAGGGTACGCGTTACCCACGATCGGACGTCATTTCACAATGCCGCCTCGAGCTCGCACAACGTACGACCACTCGACTAAATCACATATCACATAAACACATAACAAGCAAAAGTTTTGCACATAATTTTCAACTATGGCTATCCGTCGTTGACCATCGACGATCAAAGAGGATCGAGTCAAGCACAAGGATTCCTCAACTGAATAAACGGAGACGGCAAACGGGATTGTCTTTTATCTACCGCCACGAAGTCGGCAAACTCTAACTGTCCATCGCGTACCGTTTTATTCCCTACGGAAAATGATGACGGACGACATCATTATCGTTCGGTAGGATCCGACCATTGTGCTTGGCTCTCGCGCCGAAGGCTCTCCTTTTGAGCCATCCTTGGGTGACTCTACGTTGGTATCCGAGTCATCACTCTACGTTGGTATTCGAGTTCACAAGGCAGAACAGGAACAAATCAAACACCTCGAATTTACAACTCGAGCTTGTGTAGGATTCATTCGTAACATTAGATGACCGAACACATACGTTTCGGGGGTAGAAGTTTTCTTCACGATTACGGCTTATTCAACAGGAATGATTCACATTTTGACGTAGAAGAAACTTTCCTCTACGGACGTCGTTCGACATATAGGAAAAATGAAAGAAAGATAATGTAAGATACATTTGATGTAGGAGAAGTCTTTTTCATTGGTCTCGTAGTTATTCGAACTCGGCTTTCATCCACTTTGGCAGTCTTCTAATCTCGTTTAGATTCCTTCTCAGTGTCGGTATCAGGTCTCTTGGTATTTCATCACCAACATGGTGATTTAGATGGGATCCACACGTTGCACATGATACACAAAATTATTTTCCGGAATTATTCGGTCAAGGTGATTTTCTAAGTCAACACCAACCGAAAGAAAAGGTTTCAAGGAACGCAAGAGAATTCAAACTTGTTCATACGGAATCAAATCGAATAGGATTACTTGCATATTGATCCACCATTTGGAAGTGTTCTCACCCAAACATTTATCCAAAACCACTTGTTTAAAGGCGACGATTAATCTGACACAGCGTGGCTCTTCCTGAACTATGCATAGTTATCTAGGCTATGCACAATTGAGGACTAAGCGACGTCACATCCGACATAACGTGGCTCTTTCCTGAATTATGCATAGTTAGCTAGGCTATGCATAATTGAGGACCGAGCGACGACACATTCGTCTGACACACTATATCTTATTAGAAAGTTTTCGACCTATCCTTGAAAATAAGTAAATCATTTGACATAGAAATGGGAAATTATTTATATATTTTTTTTATATATTTTTTTTACCTTCGTTTCGAGAAACACATTAACTATTGTTCATTCATTTTTGGGAGACACATTTTTGCTTTGTCTTTTTGTGAAAATCGACGCAATTTGGTGTTTAGTTTGATAAAGCATTTCATATATTATATATTTTTTTGGAATAAATTGTTCACAAAAGGACACTAGGGCGGTTTGGGATTTAAGGATCATTGCAAGTACAAGAAGTAGTGAATTAAGAATCAATGTAATCGAATGAGGTAAACGGGCGATATGTTTGGTAACTGAAATTATTCACGCTAGGAGTCAAGATATTCCTAAGATGTGACGAGAGTTTCGAGGCAACAACAACATCTACATATATATCATGAAATGAACATCGAGCATCATCATATATACATATATATAGACGTATAATATATATATTACGTATATGTAATATGTATATATATATATAATCGTATATATTTTATATATATACGTGTAATATATATATATATATCGTATATAATATATATAATATTACGTATATATAGATATATAGAACGTCTATATATATATATATAACGTATATATATATAAAACGGTATATATAATATATATAATATATGAAATATATATAATATATATATTCACACATAATAAGTATATACTATGGAATCCATATGTGCGCCATATGCTTTACTTAATAAGCCATTCTCATTGATAGCATTTCTTCGTCATAAATTTTTACGTCACTTTTCCGAAAAGTTTTTATTTTTAGAAGGTTACTATTTTAGAGAAGTTTCTATTTTTGAAGTTGCTATTTCGGAGAAAGTCCATTTATGAAAGAGTATGAATTACCGATTAATAGAATGCTAAGTTTCCGACAACTCCCGACACGCCAATAATTTATATATACTTATCCATATTTTCTTGTTTAACCTTGTGAATATATACATAATAATTACATATATAAAGTTTCTAAATATAGACTTACTATTTTTAGATATAACCGAAACGTACCCAATAATATATATGTCGCCCAATCATTTCCGTTAACATTTCATAACCCAAACGGACTCTACACGCCCAAATTCCCAATTTTTATACTAATTCAGCAATCAACCCATCTTTTACAAGTTTTTAACTTTTATTATATTTTTGCCAATTCTGACCCGTTTCAAAAACGACCCATTAGAACACATTTTCACGACCCGGACTCTAAAGCATTTTCATGTAAAACGATATTCCGGACAACTTTTTAGTTTTGGCCGAGACCTGAAACCCAACAGAAAATGACCAAAACGCCCCTGCAAGTTTTAGCCGAAAAATATTACGAAAAACGCAGACCTGCGTTTGCGTTTTTAACCCGTTATAAGGCGTTTTTAATTCTAGAAAACCTCGCGAAAATTTAAAACGTCATTTTGAACAACTTTCCAGTTTTGCCCGAGACCCGAAACTCGACCGAAATGGCCGAAAACGCATCCGCATCAGATCTGATGCAGTGGGTAATTTTATGAAAACTCAGATTTGGAATTAGTTTTTAAACCCGTCATTACTCGCCTTTAGACCAAAAGAACCTCGCGGGGCAGTAAAACGGCCTTCCGAACAACTTTCGTGTTTTGGCCGAAGGCCGAAACGGACTCGAAAGTGACGAAAACGCCCCCTCAAAAATCTGCCAGCAACCGTTTATAACCAAAAAGCTGAAATTTTAACAAAATTTTTCCTAGTTTCATATCGCCATAAAAACTTCGTTTTTAGGAGTTACAAGGCGATCCATATATGAAAACGATCGTCTAGACAAGCTCTATCATAATCTTAACTAAAATTTCAACTTTATCATTTTTACGACATCAAAACGTGGGCTTTAGTTTTCTGCAGAAAATGTCCCATTACAAAATCATACTAAATGTTATATTCATCACTAAACCACTTCACAAATTCCCTTAGCTAACCTATCTCCATCCTCTATCATAACCACAATTATTCAACATCTCAAAACCAATTTTAACTCTATTCTCATGGATTCCATAATATACATAAAAACAATATAATGCATATATAACAAAAATAAACATCAAAAAGGGTTCAAGAGATGCTCACAACACTAGAAAAGTGCAAGATAGAAGAAAACACAAATCCTCCCTGCTCCTTTGCTCTTTGGTTCCTCAGTCGCGGCTCAAACCACAACGACCAAACCGAAACACAACCACAAAAATCTAACCAAGCCTCAAATCTATATAATATCGTAATGTATATATATATATATATATATATATATATATATATATATATATTACACATATACTAAATTAATCATATCATATCATAATGGCGACACCATTACATAATATCAGTAGTACAATTCGAATGTACGCGTGTAGCGATGATCGAAAGGCATATATATATATATAGCGGTTCGTCGTAGAACGAATATCGTATATCTTATTCAAAGAAGTTGTAACATTCATAACTTATTTCTCACATACACCAAGCGTAACGCACTAAGTCCGCTCACGATCTCATATATATCAACATAAACTGCATACACTTCAGCTCACACATACAGCAAACACCTTACCACTCTCACAAACAAGCGCACACATAAAGGATTCGGGAAGGATACGCGAACAAGCTACTAAGGAACATATACACAGTCGCGCATACAAGCGGCAAGTCATACACACGACACACGCGTACGACAACATATATCTCTCTTCTCTAGAGACGCGCGAAACCACTCAAGACATCTATATCGAGTCAATATATTTGCAACATAACAAAAAACAACATCTACCATGACATCTAAAACTCTTAACTACATACACAACATGGATTACTCATCTCAGAAATCACACACGGGTTCACACACAATTCTCATACTACAGCACATGCGGAGACACCATCGTACAAGCACATAGTGCTTAGCCGCATACAGAAAAATATGACGACACAGCTATTTGATGAGTAGATCTTGATGCAATGAGCTATCTCAATCAGTATAATTACTCCCAGACAAGAACAACAAGGGTAATGTACACAAGTCAGACAGACGGCCACACACTAGATACAACTACATTCTCTTTTCTCATAACAAGACACAAGCGATCACTTAGTCCTGTTAGAGCATCTACTTCCAAAGAACTATCAATTAAACATCAACCATACAAACAATCTCTACAAACAACACTAGATATTCTCTCACATACTCATGTTTACTTTACACAATACTTCACTCTAAACACACCAAAATCAATCTCAGAGAGTCTAAGACATTTTGTAGGCTGTTATATTCCACAGCAACGCCCCCAGGACCATTTCTTAATCAACTTAATCCGCTATATGTCAATCTCCGACTCCAGCGTATCCCCTGTATCATACTGGCTGTATCTTGACATTTCAAAATAGGAATGTCATACACATATTCCGACAAAACAGACTCTTCTCACAGCACTCTCGACACAGATCATTGAAGAGTGTGACAGGGATCGCATGGAGTCAACCTTATACTCAGTATTAATCATGACACTCACCATATTATATATAGACATCGTCATGAGATTAACAACAAACTCCATGTAGACATATCACGAGCAGCACAGACACCAATAACTTGATTCTTCTCTAACTTGAGAGATTGCCTCCAGTATCAACACACTCCCTCTCTTGAGAACAAGTATTCTCTATACAGCACACTTATAGCTGAACTAGCCACTAGAGTAAGCGTAGATTCTATATACATGAGCATCGGTCACTAAACCCTATGAGTCTCCTATAGTAAATCAAGGCTGAGGATGATGCAACATACATACACGCCGCTATGGGGACTAACGCGAGAGAGTTCAAGATAACATCGGGAGTTTTTGTGCATTAGTGGATAGTTTGAGCACACTTACTCTGTGGGTAGACAGTGTTGGTGGGTCAAGGGTTGCACGGAGGCTCTAGGTATAGAGCGCAGACACTGGGGTGTTCTATGGATGTCTATGATATGGACATAACAACGGCTCATAGATCTTGGGGTGCAATACTGATGTATAGCGAGTGATGCGAGAGCGGATCTCACTTTTTGGTTATTGAATAAAGTGTGTGTTAGATGGGAGTTTTATATGATGGTTGGAGAAATAGAGGGGGTGTATTTTATGTTTTTTATATGTAAAAGAGAGGATGGATAGATAAGGTAGTTGTTGGTAAGTTAGATAAGTTTTTTAATGATTGTGGGTTGGGAATTAGTGGTTGTGAAGTGTAATTGTTGTAGGGTAGGATAGTTGTTTTGTTGTTTTGGGTTTATTATATATGATGTTTTGGTGGATAAGTGTTGAGGTTTAGGGTATTTGTGTGGGTAGATATGTGGATGTGTGGATGTGAATTGGTATTGTTGTTAAGAAAATTGTATGTGTGGGGAAAATGTGATTTTTTGGTGTTTTTGGTAATATAATAGTTTGTGAGAAGTAAATTTTATTTATTTTAGATTAGGTTTTGATTAGTTTTATTTTGGTTGAATTGTATTTATAGTGTATTGAGTGGATTGAAATCTTGATAATAGAATGGTTTTGAAGATTATTTTTTTGGTTGTTAATATTGGACTTCAACGCGGAATATCTTGTAAGTCGAGTTTAATGATATTATTGAATAATGTATATTTGATTATAATTTGTAGATTAGTTAAAGGATATATAGATATCAAAACAGAAAACTTCCTTTTGCAGAATTTAGTCACAATCACAGGACCATATCTCTTATTCCATAAAAGATATGAAGGTGAGGTTTTCACCCCTGGAAAACCACATGAATCTAGTTTTCAAAACATTAAGCCAATCATTCAACTCATTTACCAATCAACGGGAATTAAACTTTTACTAACCAAAGGTCAAACCAGATTATTAACTGAATTTCTTAGTTTTGCCGTTTTAGTCATAAATCCTAAACTAAAATAGTAATGAGTGTGAGGCCAAATGCTGGAGCTTCTATAAGATGTCTAGCATTGACCCATGCTTTAAAACCCAAACTTTTAGTTCAAAAACCCTGACATTAACACGTTTTCTAATCAAAGGTCCAGACTTGACCCATTTTCGTATTTTGACCATATCTCCCTCATCCGGAGGAATTGGTTGAGCATCCAACTATCACATGATGCTAAGACCTATATCTATCCACCCATATCTTTTGTTTACATAACTTAAGCCAAAAAGTTTGAGAAAACTACAGGTTTACCTACTGATCTGGAAACAGTCCTTAAAATATACTTCTAAACTTAATCCAAACACTTCCAAACCTATTCTAAACCCATTAAAAACCTAATCAAGCCTCGAGCAATGCTACTACACCTCTCTTAAACATATCCCATTCTTTATAACATAAGTTTTATAGATCAAATCAAAAATCAAAAGATCATGAACATGCATGTTTGTAAAAAAAACTAGAAATCAAGCAATTGCAAAAACAAAATAAATTAGAAATCAAAAGGAAAAATTCAAGAGGCTTACAAAGCTATGAACAAGATGATCAAGATTAAGCAAAAACCTTCTCCCTTAGACCCCAAGGGCTGCCGAATTCAAGACCCACCAAACAAAACCCTAATTTGATTTTTACTCTTCAATTCTTGTACCAAATATTACCAATAAACCCTAAAAACCTTTCCTTTCACCACAAATCAATAATCTTGAAGATGATTAATTTTTCTAAAAACCAAGAATCTTGAAAACTTCATGCATGGTTGATTAAAGTTTATGAGGAATGATTAGTGTTAATTTATAAGGGTTTTGGGATAAAAAGGGAAGTGATTTGATAGAGATTAAAAGATGTTGGTGATGGTTTTGTGGTTTCTGGCGTCGAACAGAGAAGGAGCAGAGAAAGTGATACGTTGTTTTCTATGATCCCTCTATTTATGTATAAGTTTGGATCGGGTATATAAAAAAAAGGAAGGATGGTGTTTGGGCTTGCATAACCAACTTGTATAAGAATATGGGAAGTGGCTAAAATAAAAATATAAAAAGGATGTGTTGGGTTGAGTTTGGGCCGCCGGGTATAGGGGTGGAGAAAGGATTGATGGGCTAAATTTTTGTATTAACCAAATTATATTAGTGAATCCCGGCCCAAAAATTAATTTAACCCGTCACTTTTTATAAAAACTCAAGTTTTGACTCGGTTTAAGTATAATACAAATAAAAGGTGAAAAATAATTAAAATAAAATAAATAAAACCTAATGGTCAAAAGACGGCATTCGTGATTTCTCGATTGATATAACGGACTTATTAAAGTATAAAAGCTCGCGAGGGTTTCTAAAATCGGAAATTTTACTAGAAATCGATTAAGAAAGTAATAATAATTATGATTTATTATTAAAATAAGTTTATAAAATATATTAGTTATGCGATAATTATTTTCACTTAAAAATAAAAGTCAAAAGTCGAGTCAACCCGAAAAGTCAAAGGGAAAAATAGTTATCTAAACTTCTGAAAATTGGCGGTTGTCACACGTAAACTCGATTCTCAATTCACGCCTCGTCGGGAAACGACCCGGGAAGGTTTTTTTGGTTTTTGCTTTGGATAAAAGTAATCTCTTAAAAGCCTCTTGGAATACTCACTCTTCTTAATTGATATTTTGGGAATACTTATTATATATTTACATATTATATATATATATATATATAGTAAGGAATTTTCTGAATCAATGTTCTACATAATGTCAGATAGTAAGATGGCACACAAATATACTTTTTAAATCGACTACTTAGTAGAATACAATCGTCAGAATTGAATACCTCAGGTTGATCTCTCTCCTAAGCTTGATAACTCATATTGGAAGCTGATGTATCCATCATTGCAATCCATGAGAGACCTTCATCTTTTTCCACGACAAATTTTAAAATATGCTGCAAATTACTCTCTCCAACAAAATCCTTCATGTTTCCACCCTATTTTTGATGAACATAAAATATAAAGATATAATTTAGTCACAATGATACATCATCTTATAATACTTTCGTTTTAGCGGTGTTTGGGATTGCTTAATAGAACTACTTATGCTCTAAGGCAAGCACATAGAAATAACACCAAAGCGATTATCCTTCCCACAACGCTTTATCTCATGAAGTAAAGTTGCATGACAATGTGATGCTGAAATTTTAAAAAATTCATCGGCTCAATAGAACTGAGCACTATCGAGTGAATCAATACAAAAGAAAAGGTATTTTAGGAAATAGAGTAAGTTGCATGTAACTCCTAAAGGATGCCCAGATAGCCACGGCTCCTCCATTAACATTAACTTTTCAAGGCTTGTAAATTTTCAAAGTTAACAACTATATTAAACAACCATGAACTATCCAAGTAATATCAAATTACTTGGACAACCATTACAGGGCTAATACGTATTTTCCGCTCAACAAACCAAAAATCAAAATTAACATAACTGTAAGTTTTATAGAACATAAATGAGACCTCATACATCATTTATTTCAAAAAGATCAATGTCATTAACTGTAACACCCCCATTTTTACAATATAGCAGCGGAAGCTAATCTGGGGTATTACTTTAAGGTACAATAGTCATAATCATAGAAAACGAGTCAAAAAGAGTCGTTTTTGAAAATTTAGTTATCATTCATTATTTCATCAGAGTTTTTACAAAAGAGAGGTCCCAAAATCTAAAACACAAAGTTTGAATGATAACAGTTTTTCCATCTTCAAGTCCTCGCCACTCCGTGCCATAAGTTGCTTAATTACCTAAGATAAAACATGCTAAAAAGTCAACACAAAGGTTGAGTGAAATTCATAGGTTTAAGTTAAATAGTTTGAATGCAAATTCGATATTGGGTTACGTTGTTATACACCCGTTATTTGTAAAACAATTATTATTTCCATTAGCTCATGAATCCGAATCCTTGGGATATATAATAATTAAACGTTATAGCCCCAATGGGTGCCTTTGCCAAAACACCCACAGTTATATTCTAATGATGAGCAATTGGTTACCGGTATAACTGGGTACACCAACGGGGAGGCCAATCCCAAATAGATCTATTCACAACATTCGTGCTTACTCCATATAGTAATTAACGGTTCATGATATTAGGGACTTAAAGGCAAAATAGTTACTTGGGCAATAATAAATCAAGACAGCATACAGAAAATATTTGCATTCATGGTTTAAGCATGTATCCCCCTCGCGGGTTTATAAAACAATTGAAAGATTGAAATGCGAGGCTATGAACTCACCTTAACAGTATAGGGAAATATGAGTGATAGCAAAGGTATATGGAATGAAAGTAACGGCTTCATCACACGCAACCTGGGGTAATATGTCAAGTTTTAGATTGATTGTTATGTTTCAAATCTTTATAAAGTATAATGTATATCTTTGATTGAATTATTATGGAGTATTGTATCACCGTTCGAGCCATCATATTTCAGAAGTCATTCACTAAACGTTTGAGGAGCTAGGGCACTTTAAATCGTAGACCCAACAACTCAGTCAGAACATAATACCAAGATGAAACCCCTTAATATGAAGCTCCCTAGTATTGTGATACAATATAAATTCGAGACATGATTCTTAAAAGCATATCGATGATAAATTATATAATAGTTATAACATAATCGGTTTTAAGCGTTTTGATCAATATCTAAAAATGATAAGCACGACAAACGTTAATTAAAGTTATGTCTTATAATGTTTTGAACGTATTTTTATACTTTTTCAAAATGTTACATTTTAGACCCTTAAGAACAATATCATTATTTTAGCAGATATTAGTAAGCTATAAACACTGAAAATATCTTTTGGAATGTTAAAAATAAGCTTGCCTTGGGGGCAAATTAGGGAAGTTTCGTAATTAATTTTCAGCAAAGGGGGCTTTTAGATTATATAAAAACCACAAAATAGTGTTTTCGGGTGTACGATTTTGGATCGAAAAGGAAAACGCATGGATTTTGAGCTTTTTAAATTTTAACAAGAGATTGAACATGATCATATGACATTCATAAGAGTATAGAAGCAGAAGTGGAACCTTTAGAACCTGAGTTTGAGCTTTATTGATCAAGAACGGTTTTTCAAATTGGGTACGAATGCACTCGTTTGCCTAAAATGAGTCTCGGGGCTTCAAGTACTTCAATTCTTCACTTGAATTCTGCAACTTGGGACTTATGATGGACCTCCTTGTTTAGAACTTGCTTTTGTGGCCATTGATGATTATAGAAGAAAGAATGAAGGCGTACGTTGAAGAATTGGGGTTTACCCTTTATATAGGTTCGAATGTCTTGGAGGGCAAGAAAAGGGTGATGTGTTGTCAAATCCTTAGATATATTGAGTAAGGAAGTCTAGTAGTGTAAACAAGGAAGGGTATGGGTGGAGCTAAGCAAGGTGGTAAAATTGTAGATGGTGGAGGTGGCCATGACTTAGACAAGCAACAAAGGAGGTGATGTGGAACCTTGGTGACCAAGTTAAGAGCTTAGAGGTGCTTGTAAGCTGCTTACTACTGAAGTAGCATGATCATGGAGGGGCTTGCTTGCTTGGTTACTTGATAAAATGGGTCAAAACTAGCCAAAATGGTCGCGGTTAAATAGGGATGTGGTTAGGGTTTTAAACTTATTTTTTGAGTGCGTTTGATTAGTAATGATAGAATATGGATTGTAATGTTTGTATTATGAGTTGATAACATGATTTGATTATTGGTTTGGGTTTAAAGTGGGTAAAAACAAAGAAATGAGTCACGGGTTGGCTCAGGGTTCGAACTAGGGTTTTAGGATTTAATTTGCATACATTGATGTTATAATGATGGAATATGATTTGTAATGTTGTAAATCAAGTATTTACAACTTATTTGACTAATGGTTGAGGTTAAAAATGGATAAAAATAAAGAAACGGGTCACGGTTTAGAAAATAGCTCGGGTTAGGGTTTCTTAGGTTGATTTCTTGTAATTTCATGAAATGAGAAGGAATATGGAATGTAATTGAAGTGCATGAATTGCTTATAACTTGTACTTAATAGATTGTATATGTTTCCTTAGAAAAACAGAGATAAAATGGCTAGTTTAGATGTCATGCATTAATGACTTGTACATTATGCTTTAATGAACTTGTACCTTATTTTGGAGGGAAAGTATATTTAAATAAGATGTTATATTACTTGTACTTGTGATTGAGTAGCTTGTACATTTACTTTAGATATTAACTTTACATGGAATTAGGGTTTTAGAGGTATACGATAACGGTTTAAAGCCTGTCTTGATATAACGTTGCATTGAAATTCAATTATATGAGTAATGTTCTTTTAATATTGAATTAAAGATATTGACTTGACATATTATGATGTTTGCTTGACATATATGTAGATAGGATTGCCATAAGTAGGTTGCATGAGCTTGTTAACTTTAGTTATGCAATTTGCATTGTATATTGAGATATTGGTAAGGTAAGTAATGTAATAAAGCGAAAAATTTCCCTAAAAAAGGTGGTTCATATATAATAGATAGATAGTACATTGCATCTAACTTAATAGATGGATATTTACATTGATGAAAATTGCGGATTGTTATAGTCCCCCATCCTTACAGAAATCCCGTCCTGAGATTTAATTGGATTTGAAGTGATGTTTGAAAACAGATGAGGATATTTGGCACGAATTTCATCTTCGCGTTCCCATGTAAATTCTGGTCCTCTAAAAAGACATTTTCTCTCTAAGTCTAATTAGCCAACCCATCATCCATCACTTGTGTTATGATCTCTTGTATACTACAACTGGTCCTTCTACAAAGTTGAGTTTGTCATCAAGTTAAAGTTCTTTTATTGGAATGTTGAAAGATTCATCGGATAAGCATTTCTTGAGATTAGAAATATGGATACTACTAAGCTTTTTAGGAAGCTCTAGTTTGTATGCCACTGGGTTAATTCGTTCAAGAATTTTTAATGGTCCAATGTATCAGGGATTAAGCTTTCCTCGTTTTCCGAATTGAAAGATATCTTTGCGAGGTAATGCTTTCAACATAACACTATTGCC